>JANHGB010042869.1:0-37136 GCA_026283785.1 Coracopsis vasa | reverse complement strand
GGGGGGCTGCGGAGCCGCGCAGGGGGCTTCGGAGGGAACAGCGTGTGTCACCTCCCAGGGTGAAGCGTTACGCTCTGTGTGTTATTCTGCAGTGTTCGCAGTGATTTATCGTCGGAGTGAGGTGCAGGTTTTCCAACACCCCGTGTTTTAAAAACGCGTTTTTATCGCGTGAAATGTGTTTAATTTGCATGTACTCTTGTACCCACAGCGAGTGCATCTTCAGCAGTGCCTTAAACCCTGCACCTGAAAATTCCTGGTGGGCCTCAGGTTTTCTGCTGCTAAAGGCAAGGGGAGCTTTCCTATAGTGAGAAGCACAAGGAAATAGGGTTTCTGTGCTTGGGGCTGGGGCAGATCCATAGCCACAGCCACCGGGTTTTGTTCAGTTGGGTTTTTTCCCAGCTTGTTCTCTAAGTTGAAATCAGTTTCTTAGAATTAATTGGTAACTGAGACACATATGTTAAGTTTCGATTTGGGTCTCAAGCGTACCATTAAGCTGACTATTTATATAGTAATATAATATATATATATAAAATATATATATGTAATATATATATGTAATATATATATTTATATATATAAGCTATTTGCTGTGGTTTTGTTGGCCTTGCAGAGCCACCCTGGGAGTTCATGAGCAGGTTTCCTTATGCACGGAACTAAAGCAAAGAAGTGCTCCAGCACTGCTCTCCTGCTGCTCAGGGATGTCCAGTCCAAAGCAAAACCTTCTGAGATGCACCGTCGGTGTGAGGGTTAGGTCCTCAGTGCCACATGCTCTGCCTTGTGCTCCCAGTCCTATAGGCTGGCCCATATGGCAGATGTAGATATTGCCAAAAAGCATTAGAAAAGGTGCTGAGTTGTCTGTCCTGAAGGTAAAAATTTGCCTTGTAGGTAGCACTAGGAATGGCAAGGAATGTTTTCCCTTGTTGCTGTCCTCTTCTTGACTAGCCAGCTCACACGGTGGGGAGTATTCATGCCTCTGCATTCCTGAATTTGGTACTAGGAATGCAAACAACTGCATTCTCTCAGTTGGCTTTGTGCTGTGAGTGTTTGTCCACTGGGAACCGAGAGCCAGATGTGCTTCACATAGTTTCCAGGCAGCACTGATCCATCAGATGACAGTAGCTATTGAGTGCTTTTATGGTGGCCCAGAGACACAAAGATGAAAGCCTGATGCCTGTCATCACCTCCCTTGCCATTTCTGTGTCCCTTCAGTTTTCACTCGAGTCCCCTCACAAAAGCAAATGCCACAGAACACGATGTTGCAATGTTAATGACCTTTATTCTGGGGAAAGAAAATCCCAAGTTTTATAATGTTGGACTGTCAGACAAATCTGGGCTAGATTCAAACTTGTTGTCAAATTCTTTCCTGCACCCACTCCCACTGCCCATGCAGCTGTTTGGCGCCTCAGCTGGGAACCCACCTTCTTTGTCTTTGGATGCATTTTCCACAACATCTCCATCTCCTGGATGATTTTTACCAGGAAAGATGAGCAATATTTGAATGGTTTCTCAAAAAAAAAGTCATTTTCATGGAAGAAGAAAAAAATAAAAAAAAACTAAAAAACCGAACCCAAACTGATAAACAGTCAAAGGGAAAAGACTATATGGAGACCTAGAATAATTTCTTAGAGTGGCTTGTGTTGTTTCCCAGCTGCTCTGCCTTTAAACAGCCTCTTACCACTAACTCGGGGGCTCCACCAGTGTAAAAGCAAGAACTAAGCAGTACCAGACTCAAGTCTCAAAATACCAACCATCTTAGATATGGGGAGCGAAGGGTTGGGGGGCTCATTCAGAAGAAAACTTCTAAGCATTATCATAGCATAAATAATATGGCATCTTTCACCTCAAATAGCCTAACACTTCATGAAATGATATGAGCTTTACTAGTTGCTGAAACACAGCTATTTCTGAAGTGGAACCTGATATCTTTTTCTTTTTCTTTCTCTTTTTTTTTTTTTTTTTACCAGCAGAGAGCAATGTTTTAAGGTGGAGAGTGAAGGATGCAATACACAACCAATCATAAGTACAATCTTGGAAGGCTTTGCAAAATGGACAGATCAAGTAAAATCTACTTTCAATAATAACATGCATTCTGGTGTATCATAAACTTTCATCCTCAATTTACAGATGCAATTCATTAAAAAGAAATACAGGAAACTCCAGTAACATTTGTCCTCTCAGTAATGCTCTCTTACAGCTCTTCACAGATGCTCTTTACAGCAGATGCTCTGGTTCCGTTCCTCTCTTCGTTTAGTTTAATGTCCAAGTCCCGGAGCTGGCTGAGGAACCCTGGATTTGGGCAGATGTCTCTGTGAGCACTCACTGTTTTCAGAGCATCCACGATTGTCATGTTTTCATGGATCATTAAGAAGGCAAGCACTAAAGATGCTGAGCGGCTCACCCCCATGGCACAATGAACAAACACCTTACCTGCCAAAACAAAAGAGGTAGAGCAGGTGAGTGGCCTTTAGCATTTCTAAAGTGAGGACAAAAAGCACTAGAAACACCGGAAAACAACAGTGACAATTAGGGTATACTCAGGGAGGATTAGCATAAGATCATGCCATACATTTTAGGCAATTCATGCTGACCTCATGCATCTAATTTAGGCCTCAGATTAAAATAGCTGGAATTTTCTGTGGAAGGAGAAGCTTTCTGTGACTAAACTTGTTAGTGCAGTTTTCTGTGGGAAAAAAAACCTCCAACAGTTCTGGCAGAAAATTTTGGCCCAGCGCTGGCTGTGATCACTGACAAGTCCCATAAACTCTGTAGGATAGTCTGCCTGTAAAAACGGGCTCATAATTTACTGTATCTCAGCAGCCCAGTGTGAGCTATAACTGGGGATTTAATAAAGCACTCTAGTGAAAGCAGCAGATCTCGCAGCCAGTCAGAGTCGGAGCAAACTCTGGAACAAATGGAAATTATGATAACTAAGCCATAATCCAAACTCTGCTGACAAAAATTCAGCAGGCTGCGGGTCAGGCTCGTAGTTTTTGACTTAGTTCATTAACTGCTGCTGCTTCTCTAGCTTAATAGACAGCCCGAATAAAGCTCCAATTCTGTGAAGCACTTAAGCATGTGAAGCATTTAAGCCAGCGCTGAAGTGCCGCTGCTCCCATCTGAGTGCATCAGGAGCAGGAGCAGGGCTGCATTATGTAGGGCCAGGCTGAAGCCCCTGCCAGGGTGCGAGGTGCATGTGGAGGCACACGGATCCTGCCAGTTCCTGCAGGAATAGGGCAGGTGGGGGAGCACCCACAGTGCCATAACCTCTGCCCTTGCCTCTCACTTCTTCCCATCATGCCATCCTTCACTTCCTCTCACTTCTTCCCATCAGCCAGCCTTCCCCAGCAATCCAGGGCCTGGCTATGGCCACCTTCTCTGCAGTGCGTGGCACAGGTGCCCTTCTCCCACCCTGCACACGGCAGTTCTGCTTGTGTAGTCTTGAACTGCGGGCTGAATCTGAGCTTTGCTGGATGCCTGTTACTGCACTGAGATGCCATTTGGCTCGTGTTGGAACTTCCTCCCAAAGCTTCTTTGCCTCCCTCTTACCTCCTGAGGTGTTTAAGGCTTTGCTGATGAAATTGGCAGCATCGTAGAAGAAGATACTTAAATTAAAGGAAGGATCATCAAATGCTTCTATTCCATAGTACTCTATTTGCAGATCTTCATAATATTTGGCTCCTGTGTTGATGTTATATGGCCCATCTGCTGCATTAAGGATATGAGTAATGTTGAGGCTTTGAAGAGTAGTTTTGCTTCTAGCAGCCCACCTGTTTAAAGACGTGAAGAGCTCATTGGCAACACTCCTAACATCCTGCTAACATAGCATGGTTTAAAGTTAGTGCCTGCTCCCACTAGGGAAGGATACAGGAACTGCATCTTGCTCACGGAGTAGCAGATTTTGAGAAGCCCGTAGGGCTTCGCTCTTGAAAAACATGGTATTGTGTTGTGGGGAGCAGCAAGCGCACGGACTTGCCAGTGGGATACTGTTAGTTAAGAAAATGCCTCCCAGCAGGTAATTCCTGGGAACATGGCTTAATGTATAAAGTGGTTGAGATTTTCCTTCAAACAGTTGTTTAGCAAGTTCTGATCTCTCACTCATAATGTGCACGGATCACAAGGGTGAGAACAGATGCAGCAGCACCTCATTCCTGGTTCAGAAATGAAGTGGCTGCATCACATCATGTTTACCAGCCAGGTTCTCTCCCCTGCCCAACATGAACTGGGAGTAAAGTTATTCCACAAAACTGTGATCCTTAAGTAATAAATTCATGAGGAGGAGGAGGAGTTGGTAAAAATTAGCTGATAAGCTACATAATCTGCAGCAACCCAAATAGAAACAAATGGCAATAAATGGCAGTTGTCGCAAGAATAAGGTATTTGCATGAGAATTCCTGTTTGATATTTTCAGTTTTACCATCTTTGAAAGAGAGTTTGGGTTTCAACCGGAAAAATCCCTATTATATAATTCCTTTAAGTTCTCCTCCATCTGGCTTCTGATCCTGCTACTCCTATTTTTAATGTAAGGGCTACTATCCTCATCTGCTATCTTAGAGAACAGTTTCCAGGGTAGATAGTGCATTTCAGAGTTTACACCAATTTGAGATGGGTTCTTTAAGACTTTTGTCTAGAATACAAACAATTCTTACCCTGCCAAATCCCCTGCAGTACACAGAATATGGAAAACCCAATTCAGACACACAGTGACTATGACACCATTTTGTATGTCATGTTTTTCATGACATCTAAACTCCTTCTGTTACCAGTTTTGGAAGCCTGCATAGCAAAAACATTCCCGCAGACCCAAAAGCTGCTCCCCAATGTGCCACACCCCTTCCTCCCTCTCCCAGGGACCAGTAATAGTTCAACAATAGGACCACAGGTTCTTACGCATCTCCTAGGTAAATATTCGGCCAGACTTCGTCCACATGATTATCAGACCCTCCTCTAAACCAAAAGAGCCGCTGGAGGTCTGGTAGCGCTGGTGTTTCATAGGAAGTGCTCCCTGCACTGCTCGTTGGAGATGAAGAGTCTCTGGTGTGAAGCATCTGGCTGCTCTCTTGCATGCACTTGGGCTATATCAGAGACAGCTTTTCTGAAATGAATTAAGAGGAGATTTCCATACAGAAATAATATTCCCTAGAAAGTAGTCCTGCCCATTACCCTCCAAATAGCATTACGTTATTCTAACTAGTGTGTGTAGCAGGGCCTGCAGGTGTTGCTAAAAGCATCCAAAGAGCAGGCCTGAGTCTGTGGTGGGACTCTATAGGCATGTAATTCATCCCCTGAGAAAGCAGCAGCAGCAGATGATATGATTTAATTTCTTGACAAGTAATGCTGTTGAAAAAGAACATCCTCTGCCACCAAAATGCAGCACTGGCTGAACCTCGTAGGTGCACATATTCTTTCTGTTACTATAGCGCTGATGAGTGTGTGCAGGAAAGCTCTAATACTTCATGTTGGAGAGTTACCAAAGCATTTGTGCACACTTGATTCTGGTTAGTTAAAACTGGAAGTTTTTGAAAGAATGAACCATTGGACTGACTTATACTTACAAAGCTCCTAGAGCCAAGATGGAAATCTTATGATGTGTATGTAAGACATATATTCATATAGTGTGTATATATATATCAAATGTATGTGCATACAGTTTTCTTTCATTTATGGGGTGTATCTAACACATATATACACATACACATATACGTATAAATGGATTTTCACATGTATATATGCATATCTATATATGTGTCTGCACATATATAAATGGACAAAACTTGAACTAGTTTTTATTATCTCTCAGGTGAATACCCCTGAACAGTCAGCTATACTGGTATGCTTGCATCTATCTGTCTCAGTCTCTCCTCTGGGAGCTGTTCTACTTTGTATAAATAATGTGATAGCTATTTGCCTCCAGAGAGAGGCTGTTTCTCTCATCTGAGTGGCAGGGTCCTTTACCTGGAATGTGAGAAAAAAGAGCATCTCAATTCTGGGCAATTATAGAGCTGAAAGTTCTGGATTTGTTGCCTTGTTGAGAATCCCATCTAGGACCCCATACAGCTTTGTTCCCATACGGATCATGCAGCAGAAGATGGGTATCCCTTTTGCAATGCTGTTTATTGGTTTAGACCCAGGAAGCTCTGGCTAGTCAGTCCAGCCTAAAGCAGAGCTTCAGTCAAGAGCAAGAGTTCAAAGATATCTAAGTGGTCTCTTCTCTGAGACTTTACGAGCATTTCTCATTATCCTGAATTGCTGTTCTCACCCCCAGAGAATACTGATGAACTTTGTTTGGTTGCTTGTTGGTATTAAGGCCATAATAGAACTCTTCCCAAAGCGAGGTGGCCAGTTTATTCTGACATGGCATCAGCTTTCACTGTAGCGCCTGAATGCCTACATCTAGAGTTTGGCTTTATTTTCCCTGCAATTCTAGAGAACAAGTGCAGATGGGACCTTCAGAAGTCATCTAGTTCGACCCCTGCCCGGCAGCGGCAGCTGCCAGATGGATGTTGCTCCAAACATCCAGGTACCTTATTTTTAACAGCGTATGTTGATTTGGGGAATAGGCAGAGAGCAAGGGAAAATATCTTGTTGCTTATGGAAAAAGAAGTAGAGATGATGCAAAGCATATTACTGAACACACCATATATATTTCTGTGACCTCAGCCTAAATTTGCTTCCTCTGCCCCCTTTTCCCTCCTCCTCCCCAGAAATGTTAAGAGCACTTATAGCTTTTTGTATGTTCCAGTAAAAAGGAAGTCTCCCTAGGGTAACTACTTAATAAGGAAAATATGAAAAACACAATAAAAATGATGGGAGAGATGGAAAAAACCTGACTGGTTTTACTTTTAATGATGAAGGAAAAGAACAGCAGGGAAGTATAGAGGACTATATGGGTAAAAGCCTACGAATTTTTCAGGGCAGATAACATAACACCAAAAGCTTTGGTAAAAGAGTATGTTGTGCAATCCCAGCACAGATTACCATGAAGAATAGCACAGGAAAAGGTACTGTGCCTTGCCCTACAAGTTTTACTGCCTTGCAGAAGTCATGCACTGTGCTGAAGAGCTACTGCCAGCATCGTCATGATGACCTGTTTGTACTTTCACCGACACAGAATGTTAAGCTGAAACAGTACAAGGAAACCAAGAAAAAGATAATAAATACAGCTTCTACATCAGCAGATTCATAAGACCACAGGCTCATTTTCAAGGAGTGTGGTTGACTCTTAATTGCTGCAAATGTTTAAAGGCTGAAGTTGTGGAGGTAAGCAGACGGATACTAAACTTGCAGTTCTCCTAGCCCCCGCTTCTTTAAACTTCTGTTGCAGCCTTTCAGCTAGTTACAGTACTGGAGATGATTAGTAGAGAGAGGAAAAGGGATGATTAGCAGAGAGAATTACATTGCAAAGCCTTTTGCTTGACACCTAACTTTGAGGAGGTTCTCCAAGAATTGAGTCGTTTTGGTGCTGGTGAAACTTAGCAGGCAACTCCAGCCTCTGCAGCCACGGAGGTGTTTTGCAACAGAGCTCCCTTTCATTCAGCAATCCTCTTTCCAAAAAGTGTGTCAACATCATTCGCTTCACATGACTAATGCCAGACAAGTGAGCTCCTCATGTCAACACTAAGAAGCATAGCTCCTCCCAAGCACACCGCTCAGTCCTGCGTTGCACTGGCTTTGAAATTGAATTGCTCCGCCGGGCCTTTGGGGTAAACTTGGAAATAGCTATACAAGATAATTGGACTAATGAGGAAAGTAATATGAATTTTTAATTGAAGGCCAGGGACTTTGCTAAAGGTGTCCCCCCCCTTCTACTGTAAGATACTGCAAAGCTAGCAAAAGTGCTGCCACTGATTACATTTCTCTAAGCTTCTCCCTCTGGGTGGCTCCCAGAAGCTGCTCTAGTTGGAAATAGCCAGTGTCTGCAGGAAGGCAGGAGCCCTTGTAACTGGGGGGAGGGAAGGGGGGGGAATAATTCTATATTACAAGGTCAATAATGTTTCCTGCAGAGAACTAAACCATGCAAGTTGGATAGGATTATTTTAAACTGTAGCCTGGAAGTACCTAAAGACCATCTCATTAGATTGTTTCTTTCCATCTTTCCTTTTTTTTTTTTTTCCTGGTTAAAAACAAAACAACAGAAAACAAAACAATAAAATAAAGCCTTCTACCTATAGTAGGCTTTTGAGACTGGATAGGGATTTTAAGGGCAATCCAGATGTATTAACCTCTTTGCTTCCCTGGGAGAGTAGCTGGGTAGCGCAAGCTTTAAAACAGCTCTGTCATTACACATCAGTTCCCAAACTGCACCCCAAATGGGCAGGGCCTGCTCAGCCCCATGTCCAAGGTGTGGAGCCTGAATCACAGAGGCTTGGATTTCCCTGGTGGGCATGAGAGCCAGGGTGGAGGCACAGGCAACTGTGGTGCTGGCCTTGCTGAGCAGCAGGAACATGTAGGAAGGCCTGTGGGTGAGTCCACACCCTTGTTTGCATGCAGCAGTGCCATCCTGAGACCTCGTCTGCAACATCCTAGTTAAGCTTTGTATCTCCTGATAATTACCCACCACTTGAATGCTACAGTCTGCAAAGCTTTTTTTCCTACACTGGAAACAATTGCTGTTTTCTACTGAATATTTTTCTGGCAAAGAAAAGAAGCAACCACACAACCCCCACTGACTTCAACTGGCTAAAGCATTTAACAGATTTGTGTTGCATCTGCAGATTCCAGTGAAAGAAAACTCAGCAAAGTCCTGTGAAAAAAGCACACATTCCAGTATTGTAGGTTTGAAATAGTTCAATAAAAATGACCATTTCTGGTTTTCTATTCAAAGTTACTTCTGCTTTGGAATTCTACTTCAACATTGTGTAAAATCTATTAAAATATTAAAACAAGATAAAGTGGCTTGTTCCTGGTTGAGAAAAACATGTTTTGTTTAACTAAAAATGAACACAAACTAACTGAGCAGCCACCTATTTGCCTAGCCCTAAGTTTCACTTCTGTATCAGGTGCAAAGCCTCTGACCATTTTGCCATGCTTGTTACCTTGTCTGCTGAAGACTGAACTGGGCCATAGAGAGGTTAATGACTGTCTGAAGAGGAGACAGTAGCAGGGCATTGGTTAGGCCCTAAGTCATCTTTCCTCCATGCCTTTTGCTAGCACCTTCCTAGCTGGCACAGCTCTGCTTGTGGTTCTAATGATAGCTTGGATAGGGACAGGCGTATTTCAATAACAAGGTCTTACATGAGATTATTGATAGCCTTGGGCACCGCAGGGCACTAATTTTGGTTGGACCTGTGGTTACTACAATAACACAAACACCAGCTAACAATAACATGATACAGAAAGCTCCTGCAGTCAAATATCCTAAATTTCCCAAATCAAAACCTGACAAACTAAATGGTTCAAAATGCCAAAGCATGAGATCAAAATACAATTAATGTGGAAAAAGAAAGAAAGAAAAAAAGCAGCAGCCTCTCGATGCATTTGAAATTGCTATCTATCTACTCTGGTTTTCTTCTCTTTTCTCTCAGCAAGCATCTTTGCACTCATCTTTTACACTCCTTGCTCTTTTCTCCCAGGTAGTGCTTAACACTATGGCTCTTTGTCCTCCTGATGGAAAAATCCAGATGGAAAGAAGTGTGGTTCACAGAGAAATGATCATGTAAGTGGAATTAATCTTTCAGATACTGTAATGTGAAATCTGATCTTCCTTTTTATTAAGAAGACCCAATCTGTGTCTCTACATTTTGGTCAGAATTTGATGCTAAGAGAACCCAGGAGTCTCTTGAGGTAGAGCTGAAAGCCTCGTGTGCAGAAACAGGCACATTTAAAAGCAATAGCAAAGTTAAAACAGCCAGATGGGAACCTAGCAGGCAACCGAGAGGGGAACTCTCTGTTTTCCTTGCAAGCCTACAGGGGCTTGTTTGCAGGAATTAGAATCTCTCACCAGCAGTTCACTGCAGCTCTAATACCAAGTGGTATTGAAAATGAGAAGCAGGTTATGGCTGATGGTTTAAATGAGGCACCTATGGGAATTTAGAAATGAGATCCTGGACTTGTCTCAGTGTAGACCGTGCACATGGCAGAGCAATATTGCTTTCTTGGCTGACTGCATCATATATTATGGCCTTTTATTTTGCCCACACTCAAACAGCAGGGAACAGTAGAAGTTCATTGCTCCTGCTCGCTGTTTAAACCCTCATCTGCCTCACCAGAGGCAGAGCCCCTGAATAATGGAAAGCAGAATCGGTCCCTCGGTCTCAGTGCGGGTACATGTTCAATGCAGCACTGTATTAATGCCATTGCCATTATTCCAGAGTGAAGAGAAAAGCAGAATGTACAATTAAAGCTCTGTTTGGTTCGGGTTTTAAGAGAATTTACTACCCGGGAAAGATGCCAGATAGAGGGCTCTGGAAAACACAGGCCTCTCTTTAACCGCAACGCCGAGGAGGAGCGGGAGCAGCCCTGCACGCCTCCTCTGTGGCTACCCCCTCAGCTCAGCTCGCAGATGCCCCTTGCCCTACGCTGGCAGCCGTGTTTTACTGGGTGAGAGAAAATCTGAGCCCTCACACCTCTTCACTGCTTGGTCTCCCTCCTGACACCTCTGTTCACATCCGGCCTTGTACATTTATGATGAGGCCCTCTGACTCCTCCAAACTGAGCTGGAAGGTACCAACTTCTGCTTGTGAGGAGCCTGAGCTGGGCTGGAGAGCAAAAGAATCCTTCCACCGTGAGCTCTACGGTTCCTACACAGGGCTGCTCGTGGGGCTGGAGGAGCTGCTGCAGGGCAGAGGCAGTCTGCTGCTGCAGGGCAGAGGCAGTCTGCTGCTGCCCCATGGGAGCTGCATGCATCTGGGGATGGCAGGAACATGCGAGGCTGTTTCAGGAATGGAAGCAGTCAGAGGGCAGGGCAGGTGAGGGTAACCAGCCTCAGCCAGGGATTCACATAGCCAGGAGAGCTGGTGATGGTGAGGCAGGTCCCAGGTGAGGTGAGAGGATGTTATTGCAGCTCATGGGAGTGCTCCTGGAGAGCATTTCCTTTCCTTTGCAATGTAATGGATCTGCACATACTTTCCCAAGACCCTATCTTTCCAAGGGGGGAGAACCTCTGTGCTGCCTCCAGCTCCACACTCCCACGCTACCTCCCCAACCCTCAAACTGCCCCATTTAAGAGCCACACAGATTAGGCACAGGGCTCACGGCTAAAGCTGCAGGAAAGGATGCTTGAAAAATGGGGGCAGTGGGTAGGGTGGAAAACTGGGGAGTCCTGCGTGCCGTGACAGGCCATGGCTGTGGCAGGACGACAGCTTTTACATCTGCAGCTTTCAGATTCAAAGGAGATAGAAAAACAGTATTACCTTAGCAGCTGGTATTTCTGAGCTACTCAATGCACCATCCCCAGCAAGACAGCGCTGCCCTCCACAGGCTCCTACCATAATTTCCGACTCGTCAGTGAGTATCTGTGAAGCCTAGGATGATGATAATTCTCTTTTGGGGCCCTCTTGTCCAGGGTACCACAGATAGAAATTACCCCCCTCCCCCCCGAAAAGATACTGGTTTTCGTGATACATCTCGACTACACTCATGCTTCTCCCTGAATTAAAAATAGCTGTAGTTCTAAGTCCTGCTGCCAGCAGCCATAACTGTGCTATATGCTATATCAGGAGAGCACACAATCACCACGCAGCTAACTGCTTCTAATAGTAGAAACTTCACTCTAATCTTATGTAACGCCAGTAATGGAGCAGAGAGGCTGTGACTTGTGAGCAGCTTAGACAGAAAGCTTTCTTGGGCAGCCCCATGCTCTCAGGGCAGACGAGCTCCAGCAAGAGCAAGAAAAACAAAGTGACCTTGATATTGATAACAGTTCAGTGAGTGCTGTCACAGCCAGCGCTGTGCTGAGATTTCATCCGTGTCACAGGTTGTCGATAGGAGTAAGTTATGAGCAGCTCTAATACAAATTACGTCAAAAAGACCAGACTCGGGGTGGGAGGGGTAGGGGGAGAAGGGGTGCCTTGCAAGCTTCAGGAAAGACAAACAAGGATGTTAACATATTGCTATTAAAAGGGGCTCCAAAGCACTTGCCATTCTGCAGGCAGTATGGATTTGTGTGACTGTGGATTAAAGAGGTGGGGGTTCTTCTTGATTTACTCCTCAAATTATTTTTGTCTGACTGCTGCTGTCAATACAAAATTGAAAATGCTGTCAAGCTTGTGAGATTTCAGAATATTTGAAGGCACGAGTAACAGGGTTTTGATAATCCTCAGTCTTTGAGCTGTCTGTCTCCCCCTGCACTTTCAACATAAGCAGTGAAGTGCTCTCCTTGCCTTGCCTCTCGCTTGAAAGGGTACATACGAAAAAGGCACCTCTTTCTGAGGCTGACAAAACTGTACAAATTCTTTGCAGTGGAATCAAGTGCAAAAAGACTTCAAAGCTCTGCAGTGGAAGATCTGTTTTGTCACTTAAGTTTTTAATTGCTGACTTTAAAATCACAGGGTTTTTTTCAATTAAGTCGTATTTTAAGTAGGATGATTGTATGTCTCAAAGAAATTGATCAGTGACAAGGTGCACGAGAACAAATGAGAGAAGATATTAAAACCTAGAACTGAGGTTTACTTTCTCTTGCAAACTTTTGGTTATGTTTCTGATGACTATTTGCTCTTATCTTGAAATTGAAGAAATAAAAGTGGGGGTGGTATTCCTGTTGCTCCTCCCTGGTTTTGGGTTACCAGGTAAACCAGGGAGCTGCTCATCAGGGGGTGCGGGTAAAGTGGCGTGTGCAGCCACCTCCCCGGGCTATGATGGATGAGGGGCCAAGGGCAGACGGGGGGATATTCTTGCTGCACTGTGGAATATCCGGTCCCAAGGTCACTGGGAGAGCTTGTCCTGCCTTTTGCTAACTGGTGGGAAGTAGTTTCCCCAGCAGGCCCTGCTGTGCTGTTTCTGTGAGGACCTGGCAGCGTGATACTGCCCCACTCCCCAGATTGTTGATGCTACCTGAGTCTTGCAGTAGGTCAAGCTGGGCAGGAGCAAGGATTGTTAAGTGCCAGGAAGTTTTTGTAGGGTCTTTTCACTTTTATGTTGTCAGGTCTTATGCTGTTGTTTTTCTGATGCTGTTTCCTGCTGAGGCTTGGTGTGGATGTAGACTGATGCCAAAGCTGCTAGGGTGGTGGAGGGAGGAAGAGCCTCCAGCAATGCAGCAGCCTCATGGCTCCCAAGAAGGAGAGGTAACAGAGAGGGGTGCGGCCTTGCTGGAGGTTGTGCCTGCTGCAGGAGGCTTATAATAGACAGTTTGGGAACAGGCTGCAAGTGCAACAATCCCTTTTCCCAAAGCAAACCTCAGTGCCTCCAGCTCAGCCCTGGGCAGGCTGTTCTCTGCTTGAGAAAGTTGCTGTAAGCAGGAATACATTAAGGACTATGAGCTTCTCAGGTACAATGGTAATGGGAGCCACCTATGAGCTATAAATAGCATCAACATCTTTTCTCTCCAGTGCCTGGCATCCCAAGCAGTCATTCTTGCTGGTGCTAGTGAAAATGAACAAAGCTTTGAACAGCTTTTATTCGTGTTGTCTTTGCAGGCTAGAATTTTGTGGGTAGTTTTTCTTACTGGCTCTGAATTTTGAGTCTATTTTAAGTGAAAATATTGGTGCTTTCTTCTTTTGGATTTTTCTCTTTTTGTTTTAATTCATAGAATCATCATATATCATTTTCATATTTTTAGCACAACTGCATGGGAAAACTTATTGTGATAGGAGAGTGCAGATTACAAGTCATCATTTACAAAGAACTTCTGTGCGATTGCAGGAAAAGGGGGGAAAATATCCCAGGAACTAAAATTTAGTCTTAGATAAATCTTATCTGTGTTTTTAACAAAATATTGAAAATGTTTTGTTTTAGTGTTAAGCAAATAATGCAAGGTGTTTTGGCACGATTTGTGATGTTTGCATTGAGACATCAGATAGACATAGTTGCTGCAGTAGGAGGAAAAGCTTTGCATGGCCATCAATCAGATGAGATCTTCCTGTGGTTTCATAGGAAACAAAAATGTCTTTTGTCAAGAAGCTATAAAGACCTGAGAGCAAAAATGGCAAAAAGAACTCTTCTCAAAATATTTAGGGTGTACTTGATGAAGTCCTGTTATAAAATGATAAAGCCTCACATGTTATGCAACTCTCATTTCCTGTTACGGACATTCAAGAAACATAACATTTTGGTCTGGGATAACCACTGAACCACTGCTACGAGATCAACAGGTAGAGCTGGAATAATTATATGAGCTTTTCAGTATGCAAGAAAGGTTATATTTTTTCCAATTCTATCAACTGATCTTATTATACACTGCCTTTACTGACAACCCCTGCCTTAGACCAGCACAGCAACACCGCTGTTACTGAAAGGCTGTGATTTTTCATATCGCCAGAAGATGGCAGAAGAAAGCAATCTTGAATGATTTAAAAATAGTATACTCATGGCTGGCCTTTAAAGGGAGCTGCTACTGATAGACAAGAAACTGTGCAGGTTGGATGGAAGATAAATGTGAAATGTACTGGATAAATTAAATTGGTATTGACCTGGGTGTATATATCAAATGATGGACACTGTATCGTTTCCCGTGCAGGTTTTCTGTATCAGAAATGCTTGTAACAGTGCTCATTTTTAATCTACACAGTGCAGTTTGGCCTGGTTTTGGGCTAGTTGTCACCTCAGACAGCGTCTCTCCTGCCTGTTCTCCAGGGGAAAGCTGACCCTCCAGTCACACAGATCTCACAGAAGGCACATTTCCACCGCCAGGACTGAGCTGCAGGGCTCTAAAGGAGGGCTCAGATGGAGGAGTCTATGCTGCTCACACTCTCTCACCAGCTGCTTTTACTTCAAACACTTTTCTTAAAGGAAATAAACCCTCTACAAGAATGGAAATTCTTTCAGAAGGTGCATTCAGACTGGGGGGGTTTAAGTTCACGAAAGGCATGACTTCTCTCCCCCATCTAGTGCAAAGCTCCCCTTGCATCCTCTGAAAGGTGAAAGAAAGCTGAACAGAACTTGCAAAGGTCGTGGGGCGCTTATTAACCTTGTTTCCGAACGGCAGCACGGCGCAGACGCTGAGGCTCCCGGTGGCGGTCTAGGCCGCGCCGCCGGTCCCCGCAAGGTGTCTCCGCGGCTCCAGGAAACGGGAGGGAATGTGGCTCCGGCGACCTTCCTGCTCCAGCGCCAGCTTCCTCACCCATCCTGCAGCCTCCCTTCTCTCTAGCCTCCACAGCCTTCACCAGCCTCCCTGGAGCTGATGGAGGCAAGGTGCTTGATGGGGGCAATTAGGGGGTTTTGTACTATGACCAGCCTTTTTGCCCATTCTGCAGTAATTAAAAGCGCCATGAGGTTAGGAAGCAGCTAAGCTATTGAAGTCTAAAAGCTGGAAGATACACAGGGGAAGAATCACTTTACAGTTATCCTGTTTCTCATGCTGTCTTCCCTTATACTTTGCTCTGGGCTGATGGAGAATTATTGACTAGCCAGGCCTTCAGGTCTAACCTGTCTTGCCACCTTTTCCACTGGTCTTATGAATGAAGTGTTCACAATACCTATAACTAGATATCAAACGAGACAACATGGGCACTAAACATCCAGCATCTGCTTCCCAGGCTGGGAATACATTTAGCAGTATGAACCAGCATTCATTTCACAGTGGCAGCAAGGAGAAGAATGACAAGGGATCGAGAGTGAAGAAGAAGAATATTTAAAGTAACTTTCAGCTGTTGTTGATGATGAGGAAAAGCAACTGATGATATAGACACCCATCACCTGGGTAGACACATTCTTGCCCCTTGAGATGATGCTGACACAGGTCCCAGTGCTCTCACACCTTCCCCCTCAGGATTCTGATCCTACTTGGCTTTTTAAGGTACTGTTTCTTATATCACTGCTTTTGATAAAATGATTTTGTTTCCAGCTAGGTTCTGCAATTAGCAGCAGAATCAACTTCATCTTGTGAAGAAAGAGAGTAACGGAAGCTCTGCAGCTTCTGGCACACCACAAGAACACTGCCAACATCCAGCATCTTTCTTTTGCCCTTTGGCTGCCTACCTCTGAGTTACAGGGTTCCACCTGCTATTCAGAAATAGATTAAGCCTTCCTGAAAATGGATAAATTTAACAGAGTACAAGATGGCTTTCAGTCTGCCTCATCCAGGATCTCCTACCACCTGGGTCCTTTTGCCAGGCTTCCAGCAATGGATCATCTAGGTCAAAGCAGTGCCAGGGTATGCTTAATCCTGTTCTGGACATGAGGTGAGTAAGCACATACCCTTTACACGTTAAGGTTTTAGTAGGTATGTGTGTATGGGGCTAACAACACTCTATAGACACCTGTTCCCCTTCCATGCTTGAAAGAAGCAGCTTCTCTTTCAGCTAATTCTCCTTTTTTTAGTGAAGACAATAGCAAGAAACTGTTCTGCACAGGTTTATCCGCAAAACAAAGACAAATTCAGAGATGCCCAGGAACTGAAAGTTCTGGGTAAAAGGGATTTTGTATTTCTATTCTACTGGGTGAGGTGTATATACCTGAGAGGGAACAATGCACAGCTCAGCTCAGAAAGGAGGATGTTCCTGCGCAGGTGATGTATTATGGTTGTGGTGCTGGATCAGGGCTCAAGGGGTCTGCACTGAACTCTGCTTTTCTGCTGCTTGGTCTTGACCATTGCTGCAAGTAATGGCTGAGATTGGGTTGGTTGGTCCTAACCCAAAAGATCAAATCTGGTCTGAAATGCCCAGAGCTATGTTAGCTCAGTTGGGCTCCTTTTTCTATTTCTGCGACCGTCAGATACAGGAAGGGCATTATTGACTTGCTGACTATTGGAACAGAAAGACATACTGTAGAGCTGAGGTGCTTTCTTATCCTGACTTACTATATGTCTGTCCCAGGTTTTTTATCCGTGGTGACAGAAGACAGTGCTAGGGTCTGTTGATCATGCCTGTCCCATTTTTTGCCTTCCTGGGATCATAAACAATTGTGATTACCAAGTAACTCCATCTCATCCCTCTGTTAGCATAAGCATCCTGTTGATGAGTCAGAAACTGGCTGATGACAGGCAAGACCTCTCTGGTTAAAAAATTCAAACTCCCTCTGCTAGAGGAGGTGCTGGCATGGTGATGAGGCTCTCTTTGCATACACACAGCCTGCCTTCTGCCTGGTTACATCTCCTCCACGTAGGATGCTGCATCTTGACTTTACAGCTCCTCTATGTAGCTACACATTGTTTTCACAGCGGGATCTATTAGCACCATCAGCCCCCCTTGAAGAGATCTGAAAGCATGCCACCTTTTGGCACAGAAAGGCAGCCTGCTACCCCCAGAGGAAATAAAGACAAAATCCTGGCCAAAGAGGGAACTATGAGAACAGAGCTAGGGTTATGACTTTCTAAATTTGTATCATCAGTCTGTATTTGATGTCTGGGTAATAGTAAGGGGACCAGTCTCTTACAGAAACCTAGGGCAGGTGAAGCAACACAGAGAAAAACAGTGGTTTTCCTGAGCTGCAGGACAGAGGATGTGCAGAGTCTCACTATTCCCCACTCACAACCTCTGTGGCTGAGGATTTCATGCAATGTCTCTTCCTAAGCCCCTTCAATCTGAGCTTTAAGTATGTTCAATATAGCTGCACTTCTTCTTTATTTCTGAAAAGAATGGTTTTCCCTTTGTACTGTTTGCATTTTGTCATGCTATGTTGGTTCACTCACCGTTTTCCTGAGTTTGGTAAAGAAGCTGTCTGTGAAAACAAGAACAGAAAAAAGGAAAATTATGAAAGATTTTTTATATATATATACATGGGGGAGAGATTTTTCAAAGGCAGAAAGCAGAGTCTATCAGGTTATGCACCTAAGTACTATTCATGCCCTTGAAAAATCTCACTTATAGTGTTTAATTGGTCTGTGCAAATCCATTGCCAGAAGAGGTAATTGACCATTTTTATAGAAGGATTGGTAACAAAAACACTCCAGGCTATTGTTTTAGAAATTAAAAAAGAATTAGGAATTATGGAAAGAATATGTTTCAGGGCATCAGCCAGTCTCTCCTGAAACTATGCAAATTCACTTGGTGAAAACAACAGCAGACACAATGAAATGACTTATATGTGAAGAACTGAGATCTTGAACGTTATATTATGCAGAAGGTAAAGATCTGTACGAGATAAGTAACAGCTCAGTGTGTTATCAAGGGTGCACTTCGATTTTGATGAATGTTAAAAGAACCTTTAGCCTTGAAAATAAAGAGGATAATTTCTCTCCAGGCAATGGCTGCTCATGAAAGTCATAAAATAAGAGCACTGGAGCCCTAATTTTATAGTGCTTTTTAAATGGTTTTCAAATGGTCCAGCTGCTTTGTGCCACAATAACACAAGGCAAAGATATTTACGCCGGCGATAACAAGCATGCATCAGCCTGCCTGAGCTGCTCTCCACAGGCAGCCTGCATTAGGCGAAACACGTATGGAAAGCTGGTACTTGCCAGTGTGGATTGATCACAATTACACCGTGGCTAGAGCGATCCTGGGAAGCTGCTTTTTCCACCAGACAACTTGATTGTTTTTCTTGTCTATGTCTCGCCTGCAAAGCACGGGATGTACGTGGCCAGCGATGCTGGTTCTATTTTGACACTTGAGAGCCTGCCAGCTCTGTGTGCCTCTTCGGCCATACTGTCCTTGGCGGACTAATCTTTTCGGAAATAGGAGGGCAAATTCAGCCCTGGGTTGCACCACTGGTTTTGGTGGGAGTTTCCCCAAGGATTAATTTGGCCCCAGTGTTCGTGTTCTGCTGCTGCACTGCGTTGTCTTGTATGGAAATGCATGCATGTGGCAAATGAGCTCTGGGCAAATGCTACATAGTTCTGCTGAGATGCTGGAATTGCCACCAGCAACTTTCCCCAGGTATTTACCTCTTCATGTCTAGGACGTCAGTCTAAAACTACAATTGGTTTACAGCTCTAAGATGACCTCTAAGATGAGAACTACCCCAGGGTCATAGAATCATAGAATAGTTAGGGTTGGAAAAGACCTTAAGATCATCTAGTTCCAACCCCCCTGCCATGAAGTCATCTAGCTTAACTTGCCAATTTGGGCAGTCATTTCAAAAGTCGTAGTAGTATTTTATCTTTGCAATCCCCTTTCCTCTGTGAGACACTGTCAGTAGGCAGGGTACTGGGAGAAACCTGTCTTCTGGGGAAGCAGAGTAGGGTTGAAAGACCAGTTCCTTTATGAAATATCTCTGTAAATTTAAAGAAATTGGCTAATTCTGTGTTCATTAGTGCGAGAGACAGATCAATGTTTGTGTAAACAAATTTTGATGGGAATGGGGAATCCTGAGCACGAAATGAAGGCTAATTTATGGCTGAAAATTTATTACATTTGCCATAAATCTCAGGTTCATAAAGCTAGACAGAGCTGGGCAGAGGACACAGCAGGAAGAAGCTACCTCTGGGAAGTCCCTGGCCATTGAGCATCTACTGTCACCAGGGTGGGAAAATTCTGTCCCACATATGGGTGACTTCTTGTACATGCTGGACTATGACATTTTTTTCCCTTCTCATTTGCTGATCCCAATGCAGCAAAACAGGTTAGCATCTTTTTATGGCCAGGGATATCTTTAAGACCTTTAACTTTAACCAGGGGACTATTTTCTTCTGGCGTTGAGTTCCAAGTGTTTTATTGAGCAGAATGGACAACAAACTGGGAATGTATCCTACAGGAGTATCTAGCACTTTTGTTGCCTTCATTAACCAAAAGACTGAGGAGAGACTGGAGCATATGGAATTTAGAAACCTTCTAGCCCCTAAACAGAGAGGAAAGTTAGGTTTGATGACAAAGCTTTAGGTCATGTTCCTTTTATCTTTATCTCATATTCAGATTGTCTGTTTGATGTTCCTTCCTGTTTCTTTGATCTTTTTTTATGTCATAAGAGTTTAGAGCTTGCATAGGTGTACACTGTATCTAAGTTCAATACGTAAATCCTGCAGCTTGATAAAATTGCTCGCTACTGGAGAACTCTTTAGATAGCATTGCCTAGAGGAAAGTAACAGAAGATCATAAGGTAAGCTAGCACAAGGGAAGCAGATCTGCTTCTTCTAAGAATACAATGAACAAAGATATTCCCTTCAAAATAGAAATAAATACTTGTAGTGCTGTTCCAGGCTGCATGGAATAATCCCATGGTCACAGACTGCAAGGTTCGTACTTCTGCCTCATTCACATCTCATCTCATCTCTGAGAGATCCAATTTACAGCAGCTGAGATAAAGCAGCCTCCAAGGTATTACATTCATCCTTTCATAAATCAAGAATCACTTTTTGTTACTAGAGATCCAAGTCCAGAAAGAGTGGAAAACACATGCCATTAGGCTTTTTAAATGGCCAATTGGCATGTCTCTATGATAGCTCTTTGCAGCTTTTGGCTGTTTCTCAAATCTGAAAGGAACAATTTTTGTGTTGTGTATACTGATGAATCAGTACTGAAAAACTAAAGAAATCGGTGGTTTCTGGCTGAGAACTCGAACTTTCTCCACGTTCTCTATAATACAGCATCATTTCCTTTTATAATTGCCTTTTTTTTTTTCCCTCTCCTGCTTCAGAAATACACTCTGATGATTTCCAGTAAACCACTGTGATCCTTGCCATGGATTTGGACATTGGTTGCTCCTAATCTTTCAGGATCCTGCTGTCCTACCACCTGCCAATGGAGACAATGTCTGTAAGTGGATAATTAGGCTTACTCATGTGGTTGAGTGAGGTTTAGTTAATGCTGCTTAAGTAATTTGTGATTGCTTAATGAAAGTGCTGCGTAAGAGCAGTGGTTTACCACCAGGAGAGGGACTCACCATTTGGCCTTGTGAATGCGCTCAGAGGCAGTACAGAAACGTGCACCAAGGTGAAAGTTGATCAAGTTCTCTGCAGGTATTCCATCATAATGCGTTTCCTGGCCGTGAAATGCTTGATCTCATTTGCGTCCCTGCGTGCAGCATCCAATGCGTGGGTAACACCAAGCCTCTTCAGGTCTTTCTTGTTATGAGCTATGGAGCTGTGGAGAATCATATATGAAAACTCACAACAAAAAGCAATCCAAGGTGCCTTGTTACCTTGTAATGTATTCCTGTCTGTAGAGCCCGGCGTCCACCGTGTCTTGAGACATATTGTGTAAGAAAGAGTAAGGTAGTAAAAGAAAAGTAAAAGGTCATGATTGCTGAATATATGCAAAATATATGTGGAAATGCAGAATTCCAAGTTATTTCACTTATGTAAAGACAGTGTCCTGCTTATAATTTCCTAAAAAATTTTAACAAGTGTTACAGGCTCCAGCTGACTATAAAGTCATTGGGAATTACTGGCCCAAACACCTTATGGAAATTCAGTTCATGAAGTAGCTCAGGTCCTCCTACAACTGGATTTGAAATATGCATGTTGAAAGAACACACCTAGGTTTTAGCATAGCCTGTAACCATTTTGCCTCAGCCTGTAATAGTATTCTTTGATTCTTTTGTACAGTTTCTTTGAGCAGTATTAGCCTTGCTAATCTGGCTAAACTCCAGTTGATAAACCTGCCTGCTTAAGATCAGCATGAAGTTTGATTTCTGCAGGATATTTTACATCTTGTTCCCTGATAGATGCTCATTATCTATCACTTTAAAAAATTTTACTTTTCAAACCCAAAGGGTTTAATTAATTAAAGGCCTTGGCCTTGTGTATCAGCAATAGCTGACAGACAGACAAATATTTAATAAGTGGTTTGTTCACCACTTCAAAGTCCTCCAGGATGAAAGACATGAAATTCATCATGTAAAGTCAGCCATTCATACTTTATTTTACAAGAGATATTTAACTTCTTTAAAGAAAGCTGACCATTAAATTTCTGATAAAGTCATGAGGAGAAATATTTCTTATAAAATACAGCATTAATTCTAGATTAAACTTTGATTTCCAGGTAGCTCCATATAAACTGCACTTAACTGGTTCCACAAAAACAAGCAGTGACAATTTACCGTACTGCTTCAGGTTATTTTAGCTCTGGCACAAGTCCTGATGTTGGCATGGGTTTGCTCAGTAGCAGAGGCTTCCTCTGTTTATTGACTTCACTGAGTGTTGGGTTGGGCTCTAAATGCAAATACCCTCTTTATTCCGCATCTCCCCCTCAGGAAGATACCATGAAACCTTATTCTGAGGTGCTGTTCATATTTGTCTTATTGATGTTGGCAGAGGAAAGAAAATTCTATCTATAGCACTTGATAAACTTCCAGTTTCACTGACTGCAGTCTGTAACTTGTTGTACTTAAGCTCAATATTAGCAATCAGCTGTTGCATTAGCAAACAAGCCTGTTTACATTTTTATTCTTGTGAGCTGAATATTCTTGAAGTTCATCTTTTCCTTACTACATGTGCACAATATGTTATCTGTACATTTTTCACCACCATTCTTTTTTTTTTTTTTTTTCCCAAGAGACAGAATGATATTGAGAATAAACATGCAAGAATAATTTGGAACATATATACCCACAGGGATTAAATGGAGGTCTTAAAACTGCACTTGGAAGAATGTCTAGAATCAAATGATGGTGTTAAGACAATACAATTTCAGTGATTTTTATAGTCTTAAGTCTTTGCTTTTACTACCTGTTGGGCTCAATTCTGCAAATCCTTATTTCTGCAAATGGTTCTACTAAAGTAAAAAAGTTAATTTCCAAGTATAGTTACGAGTTTCCTTTAACTGGAAAGGTGAAGGTTGGTTTCCCACTCCCGTCACCAAGGCAGTTCACTGAAGTATTGCATGTTGCTGGCTTCTGCCTTTCCACACCCAGGCCAGACCAGCACAATCATGTTTCTGGGTGCCCACCAGTGCCTACCAGTGGGCAGCCACGCACCCGCTGTGCACATGGCTCATCTGCAGGGTGTCACACTCCTGATTAGAAACACAGTGAGATTAGGAAGCAGGCTGTAATTTCTAAAACCAAGTTTTGTAAACGGAAATTATTTGCCTGTCGTCTAGGTCATTTTTAGGCTTGGCTTTTTCATAGCTAAAATAATGACCCATTAGCCTGTAATGTCTAATTAGCCAAAGGATCATTAGTTCCTCCTGCTTCTCTCATATAGGAATTACTGATTATTGATATTTCAACAAGTTTGCAACCTGCTGGTGGTGGAAAGAACTCGTTTTGGCATAACATTTGGTACTAGGCATGTTGAGTGCAGGTGACTGCATGCTTTCTCCATGCTCCAGAGCAAAATAACCATCTGCACAACTATGAGAAATAAACAGTGAAGCTGGCTGTCATTCAGCAGACAGCATTTATTCAGCAGATTAACCACACATTTTTTTGGTCATAAATTTCAACTGCAAATCAAGTTGTCATACAAACAGCAAAAAGTAGAATGCTTTTTTTCTGTGAAAAAATCTATTCTAGTTAAAATTAAACTCACAAAGTAAGACTTAATCATAGCTCAATTTTAAGTCTACTCAGGATCATGAGTCTGCCTTGTGCTTTATGTGGTAAATGTTGCAGCATTTATAAAATCTGTATGTTAAATAATTACAATGCAAAGCAATAAAGAGAGTCTTAGTCTCTTTTTAATTAATGTTATTCTGTTCTGTAGGTTATTTTTTAAATAGATAGTCTTTTTACTTTCTTCTATGCTAATTGTAAGCCTATTTTAAGGCAACGAACTCTAACAAGCTAACTAAATAAAGTATTTGGACAGCATATGTTAACCAGTACTGTATTCCCCAGCCCTTCAGAGCAGCACAGCCTCAGATAACACTTACATATTGCCTATGTAGAGATTAGGCCGTTCTTCACCCATGTGATTTAACTCCACATCGCAGCTGTCCAAAATATCTGGCAGTTCCTGGGCAGAAGGAGCGCCAGGCTCAGAGCATTCCTGGGCTGACAAGGTCTGACTGTCTTCGGGCACTGACCCCTTTGGTGGCCACACACAGATTTAGGCAGGGGGGAGCCTGCTGGGTGCCGCTGCTGCAGAATCCACAGGGGATTTTTTTTGCTGAAGCATGCTCTTTGCTGCTGCTTGACGTTCCCAAGCAGGTGGCTGTCTCTAAATACAGCATGCGCCTTGACGCCTCCCTGGATTAGCTCAGCACTATATCCCTGATGCAATGGGGAACAGCCACGAAAATGAAGATTCTGCATGAAGCGAATCTCACACAAAACCCCTGCTGCTCCCCTCCCCACTTAAGCTATATTGGTGTGCCTGCCAGCATAGAGCTTTCCCTATGAAAGAAATGTCGGTCAACGCAACTGAGATGCAGTCCCAAATGTCTCATGTGACCCAGTTCTAATAATAAGCTACCGGGAAGGAGGGGACAGCTCATCTTAGGGGTGAGTTCAAAATAAAGACCATGACAGCAGCTGTCCTGGGCCTTACCAAAGGTTCATCGAGTGCACTATCCTGTGCGTGACTCTGGCTGTAAGTGGATGCCTACAGAAAATAAGAACACACAAACATAAATTACACTGCTTTCTAACACTCTCCCAGCTTCCAGCTGGCTGTAGCTCACAAGCTGCTTGATCTGGAGGGAGTTTCTAAGTATTTGGTAACCCTGCATGTATTTCTATCCCATTAGCTTTTCTAGGTACCCTGTGAATATTTATAGGCTTTTACCCACTGCAGCATTCTGTGGCAAGGCATTACACAGCTCACCCAAACCCCCTCCTCTTGTTTTAGACCTGGCTTCTACTGACTTCATTTGATTTCCTGACTTCTTGTACTGGAAAATAAAATTAAGGGAAGTTTCCAGTGGAATTTTACATGGTTCACTTCAGGCGACACTGTGGTTTTGTGATTGCTTTAAGCAGATATATGTCAGCTGTAGCTGGGACAGTCCCTTTCCTTGTGCTCTCTGCTCACAGACACACACTCGCAGCCTCTGCTAAGCTGGCACTAGTCCTCATTACCCACTTGGTAAGGTGGCTCAGGAATTGGGTCTCAATGAAAATTGCTCTCAAAAGAATAAAAACCTGGTTTTCAGATTGTCTTCAGAGGAGGTCCAACTTTTTGTTCTGGCATGGTCCTTTCTTACAGGAAGAGCCCATTCCTGGATCATATGCACTCCACTGTGGACTTTGTCAGATGCATTTTAAAGCTAAACATAAAAACCAAATGAAAAAACTTGAAAAGGGATAAAGGAATTAAGAATACACGAAGGAAAGACTTCAGGACAAGGCAAGTCTGGAGCAGGAAGGCCTGTGCGCCTGTTTCAGAGGAGATGGAAAGGAATCAGCTCCTGGCCAGGCTGGATTTCCAGGATTGGTAGTTCTTGCAGGCTCCTTGGGGGGCATGAAGGCACTGCTGCATGAACCTAGGTGGTTTGGCCTATTCTGCAGGCACCCAGCCTACCTTTAGGTACTGCAATATCTTTCTAAGGACCCTCCCTCAATTAAGAGTTAACATTCAGTTCCTTTAGTCTCCTGGGTTGCTTAGGCCCTATTGACAGATGTACATTTTCTGAAGTAAGTGCCACTGGCAAAGCAGTGGCGAAGCAGAAACTTTCTCTTGTTTTGGTTCCTTAGTCTAACTTGCCAAACTGATAATTGAAATACAAGTTTTCCCACTGATAGTGGAAAATAGTGAAGTACTAATGTCACGTCACATCATGACTTGAACTATGCATAGTACAAGTGACAGGTGAGAAGGTCCTTTTCCTCCCAGCACATCACAGCAGACAGTATTTTATGTTCTGAGAAGCTACAGGACTAATTCTACTGCTTTTGCTTATGTTGACTGGAATATTTTTTCCTGAGCAGACCTTTTGCTTATGTTGACTAGAGTCTTTTTCCCTGAGCAGACCTGGAGCCAAATTTAAACTGTATATAAGGAAGAGAGCAATACAGCCAGGCAGGAAACATAGACAATACTAACTGCACAGATAAAAAACACTTCTGTGATTTGCCGGTGCCCTTGAAAAGAGTTTCTAATTCATTCCCTCCACTGGGGTAAGTCTTGCTGTACAAGATCACTACCCTGTCATTGGTGGTATAGATGCTATACTGACTCAGCTTTGCTTTGAACTCTTCTCTACTCCTGATGAAACAATCCTCTCCCAGGATGAGCAGTATCTCTGAGAGCAGGTACTAATTTATAACAGAAGCAGTTTTCACAGCTGTGGCTTTGTGGGACAGATGTTCAGGGGCATGCAAAACATTATCCTGGTGGGGGGGTCCATTAATCTTGCTCACGTGTATCTAATTTTGCCCAGCCTAAAGCCATTAAGATGCATTATTTCACTCAAGTGAATTTCAGATTTTTCAATGCCATGTCTTGAAAAGGTTTCCAATCTAAAACCTACTGTAACTTGAATGAAGTATAAATTATAATGAAATATTAGCTCATATAAATCCCTATTAACCCTAATGGAAAACTTCAAAGCAAACCCAGCTCCTCCTCCACCACTCTGCTGCTTTGTGAGGTATAAAGATTGTCTTAGCACTGTTGGGCTTTAAATGTGATTTTCTATTTGATCTTTTTACACTACAATGTCTTCTCTTTCTGTCATCAGTGGAGCTCTTTGGCAGCATCTTGGAAAATCTGAACCATCAAATAGACCTCTGAAAGGATCTTAAATCTGCTTACTTTGCAAAGCATTTGTGTACGCTGAAATAGGGAGGGATTTCTACATTCCCATATGTGCTAGGCAGTATCAGTATTCATATTATAACCTCTCCAAGAATTAAGGAGGATAGGGGGCCTGGGAAGGAAGAGTTTTAACTCACAAGTTATCACTATTTAAGTTTCCAAAGAACCTTGCAAGTCTCTCTCAGCAGAGAGGAAAATGATCAGAACTGATGCTTCAGATGCAAACAAGCATAAATATATTTATTTAATCTGGCAGGGAAGGTTTATAAGGTCAGCTAATCAATAAATCAAACCAGTAGCAAAGTGCAAAAATAGATTTGATTATCACTTCATGGTTCACCACAAGGTAACAAGCTAATTTTCAGGCAGAGTGGTAACATTAATTTCAAACACTGTTCCTGTATTAAAAATCACATTGGTTTAAGTACTGATTAACTGGTGATAGGAAAAGTGACATCCTCAAAACAGCTTAAAACTAATTTGTATCAATTAAGCCTAGCCATTGATGTAAGCAAAATTCCTACCTGATGATAAATCAGAGGTGATTCAAAGCCACTTACACAGAACTGATTTGGGATAATTGGAGGGAGAGTGAACTAATGAGCTTACAAAATGCTTTGAAGAGCTGACATCTTTTTTTTTAATGTCCTCAATATACTGCAAAATATACATTATCTTGCTGAAAACGTATTTACACAAGGAAATGTTTGCAGATTTGCTGACCCAGAGACTGCAGAGAGAGCTGCACAGAAGTTTATTCTGCTGCTGTGGGTCTTCAAGCTGTCCCAGCCTTCTGTAGTAACTCTGTAGTATTTAGCAGACCAGTGAAAGAGGAATGTTTCTATAGCAATGCCTGTGCTTTTAAGAAATTGTCCTCACCACATCACCAGGCCTGAAACACAAAAAGCTTTTCTTATGAGAACACGCACATAAGAACTGTAACCAAACCGAGGAAACTCGCTGTAACACTCCAAAGTAAAGGGCATGCAAGCATACTATACAGCTACATGCAATTACTGAACATGCCTTTGGCACTAGCACAAACTAGGAACAAACTCTGTCCATCTTAACCACTCCAGTGAAGTCATACGGTTGCACTGTGCTAGGCACTGCAGTACACAGTACTTATGGTGCTGATCTTGGCTGTACTGGTTTTTGAGAAACTGAGCTATCAGAATGAATCCATTTACAGTTCTGTTGACCTTTTTCTTTGATGCATAATTTTCTTCATTTTTTTCAATATGCATCGAGCATAGGAAGCTGCATGTGCACAACGGCTATGAAGGCTGAAATTCAGAGAAGTGAATATAAATGGTTTTGCCCTTTCAGCAGTCCTTCTTTTGCCGTAGCTGAACATCCAAATTTCGCAGGTGTCTCAGAAAGCCACGATTGGGTGAAATCCATCGATGTTCTTTCACTGTTTTGATGGCTTCAACCAATGGGAGGTGGTGATTTATCATGAGGTATGCCAGGACGAGGGAAGCTGACCTGCTTACTCCAACTGCACAATGGACCAAAATTTTAGCTGATTAAGAAAAAAATAAAATATATATATATATATATATATAACCAGAGAAGAGAAGCAGTACAGTGTACATAGTTCAATTTAAAAGGAAAGCAAACCCCTTCTGCCTTCTCCAGCTTGGTCAGAGTAACATTGCAAACATGATATATTTCTTACCCTTCTGATAGATCACATGAACTGCTAACAATTAAGTCTAATTTGCAATTTTTACACTCACTTGCGTGAGAAGTGCCATGAGATTCCAGCCTGATCTCAGAAACACTGGTAAATCAAATCAAAGTCCTGTTGAAGTAATGAAGTTCTGTTGTGAACAAGATGAAAATCAGACCCATTGGTTTCACAAGCGCTTACTTAGGTGAAGAAGAATGCTAAAATCTGTCTTGAAAGGATGGCACTAACACATTAGCCACCAAGAAAAAAGACTGGCCTAGTACCATTGCATAATAAGGCAATCAGCTGCCCCTATAATACTCTTTTGAAGGCAGAACTTGTGATACAGACTGAGACAGCTCCATTAGTGTCAGTTTGCTTATGCTAAGAAATGCTCTTTTATGTAATACAGGTTAATTAGTATTATATTGCACCAGTGCCAAGAAGCTCAGTCTGTTGTGCAACACACCATACATCTCTTTAGATAAACGTAAATCTCCTCCTTGGGGGCACAGCCCTTCAGGCCCTGATCACTCAAGAAGCTCACCTGCAATATATGAGCCTCTTCATGCAGTTGGTGGCTGTAAAAATCAGGACTTCTGTCTCTTTATTCATTTGTTCTTACAAATACAGTTGCCGTAAGAGGGTCTTAAAAGAGGGTGTCCATTTTAAATGCATAGAACCATAGAATGGTTTGGGTTAGAAGGGACATTAAAGATTATCTATTTCCAAATGTCTCTGGCATGGGAAGGGACACCTTCCACTAGACCAGGTTGCTTAAAGTCGCATCCAGCCTGGCCTTGAACACTTCCAGGGATGCGGCATCTACAACATGCATGGTTTTACTTCTCCCTTTTTGAATCAGCCTTTCCTTCCAGATATTTTTCTCTTTCCTCTCCTCTCCTCTCCTCTTCTCTTCTCTCCGCCCCAGTCTCTTCCGTACACTGTTTATCCCCTTTCTCACACCAGCTTTCTGGGACCTAGTTAGAGCTACATCCATGTAGCCAGCGCTTCCTCCTCCTGCCACCCAACGTGCAGGTGACCAGCAGCTGGCAGGAGGCCATGTAGTGACTTGTCCACCACCAAGCTTGTGGAGCTGACCTGTTACTAGAGGCTGCCAACTTGCATGAAAATGAGACCAACAATAATTGCATACCTCCTGGTGTGTTCAAGGCATTATGGATAAATTGTGCCGCAGAGAAAAAGAACTGGCTTATATCAAAGCTTGGGAGGTCATGGGCTGGTACACCGTAATAATCAATGGTCGCTCCATAGAAGTCCTGGCCTCCGTGGCTGTATGATGTGCCGTGGGCAGCATTTAAAACATGGGTCACACCCATCTTCCACAGAACAAATCTGTTGTGAGCTGTTACTCTAAGGAAAAGACAAAGACAAATTGAGGTGTGCGCAGAGATAATCACAGAGCAGGAAAAGTGCTGTGATTGCATCTCCGAAGCCATTTGCTGGAGAGTTGGTGCATTGCTTCTGAGGGCTAGCCAAGAAGAAAGTACCAGCTTAGTCATAATTTTCTCTCGGAAACTGTGCTGTCTTCTGTGTAATTGACAGCAACTAGCAAAACTATGAGCTGTCTAAAGCTGCACCTATGAGGCATACAAACAGACAGAATGTATGGCGGAGGTATGTCTGTAAAGCTGTACTTACAGGTCTCCTAAGAAGAGATTAGGCCATACTTCATCAACATGGTTGCAAGAGGGCCGCCCACTGTTCAGGAGCTGCTCAATTTCCTTAATGGAGGGGACATCCTCTGTGCATGTCCCAGTGCCTTCGGGTTCCTGGGAACCCAGCACTTCCACCCCAGACATGCTGAGAGCCAGGGAGAGATCCTGCTCCCACCAGCCAGAGGCACGGCGCTGTGTGCTGGGGTGCTGCCAGCTCCCTGGACAGTCACGGGGCGAGCCGGGAGATGGGCTGAGGCAGGTGCTGGGCAGGAGCTCCTGCTGCAGAGCCACACTGCCCCTGCACTGTGGTATTCCCTGAGCCCCCTCCCCAGGGCTGACCACTTGCCTGTGCATTGCCCTGACAGGCACATCCAGTAGAAACAGATCCATGTACTAAACTGGGCATTACTGGGTCCTTACTGGTTCCAGTCTGCTCGTCCCCAGAGCCACACTGCTCTGCTGCACAGAAGCCTCAGTGCTGGGGGTGTCAGCCACATGTAGCAGCAGCCCCCTGCCCACAGGACACCCACCAACACATGGCCCTGACTGTCCTCAGTGGTGACCTCGACACAGCAGCAGCAGACAGTGAGATCTGTAGGTTCATCACAGGCAATTAAAGGTCTGATAAAGGAAAAATGGAAACCTGTCCAGTGCAAAAAGAGTGGCAACTCTCCAGTAACAACTGTAATTTATTTTGAGGTGCTTAAAAGCTTAATAGCTGTGAAAGGGACTGAAATGCACCAGTGGGTCCTACCGACATGGTCACCAGAAGGTTAAACACCAAGTGGATGATGAAATCTTGCCTATCACCAGTAATCTAGATAAATGTATTTCTTGAAGGTACTGTTTATTAACCAAGTAAAATTATCTGAGCCTAAATGTACATTATACATTTAATCTTTTCTATTGCAGTCACTACGTTCATCACTGTATAAATACATCTGCCACGTATTTTATGATACCTCCCTCTGTTGAAAAGAGAATAAAGGAGGTGAGTATAATGCTTGTCAGGTGAAACTTGTGAGCCACTGAGTTAGCTTGAATAGGAAGGTCTGGCGAGCCTCAGGCTGGAGACCCATCATATCAAATTGTAATACTAGTGAGCCCTTTCAAGTGCCTGTGCTTCTGGTCTGCAGGATATGTGATTCCTGGCAGGGGGCTGCAAAAGTGTCAGTTATGGAGCTACAGGGTGAAACACATGAAATGCTAATGCTTTTCCTTTGTAAGTCTGGCTGTTGACATGCTGACAAGTCATGGTTCTACCAAAGCAGTGCAGAAGGGATGGTGACTCAAGAGAAGAGACTTGCTGCTGCTACTATCCCCTGTAGAAAAAAAGGCAGTGAACCCTTCGTCAGGTCTAAGCCACCTTTATTTCACATGCATTGATTTACTAAGATGGAGAGATGATTTGTTTTATTTTATTTTAACAAAAGTCATATTGTGGAAAGCTGCTTGAAACCACATATTAAAGTCTGGACTAATTAACTATGCTTAGAAGTACTTGGGGTGAGAGATCAAGGCAATAGTTTCTAGCATTAGAGGGCAAAAGTTATATGCAAGAAGAGAAAAAAAGAAGTGATTTTGTTTAGAGTCTCTCACAAAGCAGAAATCGCTACAATTCTGGGAATTCAGAGAAGAAACTGTTGAAGAGCCTCCTGTATACAAACAGACTGTTGGCTCCCACTGCCATATATGTTCTGGCCTCAAAGGTGAAATAAGAGAAATTACAAGCAATAGTGCTGCAATGCTTATCTAGAGGAGCAGTGGGGCAGGCCCTGCTGTGAGGCAAGCAGCTGGCCAGATCCAGCAGAGGAGACCACTGCAAAAATGGTTAGTTATACTTCAAGCACTATGTATATGTCCTTAATAGTCACATTGTTTTTCTGTTTTGTTTTTCCTTTTTCCTTTTTTCATTTGTTAAACTGGTGCTTTTAAAGCTGATTGATTTGTGCTTATGAACGAGGAAAATTAACTGACTGAGCAGGTGAAGTTGTTTAATTTGGTTTACTTTTCCCAGGTTTCTGGGTGGAGGCTCAAGGTGAGGCTTTACAAGCAGGTTTTGTTTTATTTTAATGCAAGTCCAGCCCTTTTGTTGCCAGTCAAGTTCTGTCAGAAAGGTGACACTCATGTTTAAGTCTGGCCCTTTTCAGCTGTAAAAGTTTCATTGGCCTCTACCCCAAACACACTAAGAATTCAGAGTCCACAAAAACTGTGGCGTGAAAGCTGTTGAGCAGAAAAGCATGAATGCCAGAAGAGTGATCTCCAAACTGTATATGCCTCCAACATTTGTATGACGTACACCTTCAAAACCCTGGCCTTCCACACCTAGCAACTTCTAAACGCTTCATAGTCTGCAAACATGACTGGTAAAGCTGTTTACTGAATTTTTTCTTTTTGCCAGGAGTTGCCTTTGTAACAGACAGGAAGCAGAGATGTGGCTTTCAGACCAGCTTCTTTATGCACTAACCCACAGGATGTAACCTTGCTAGAGAGAATAAGATCATCTCTTCGTGCTCCATGTTCTCCCCTGCCTGCTGTTCTGTCTGTGGCATGGGGCTTGGATGTATCGGAGTGTACCTCTCCTTCCACGTGTTTGCACAGGATTTAGCCATCAGGTCTGTGGGTCGATCCAGGACAGTCAGGTTCTCTGCGATGGAGATGTGCTTTGATATGAAACTCTCAGGAAGCTGGAGAGCCTTAGCACAAGTGCTAACTTCCCTAAGTGAAGCTGAAGGCTTTGTTCCATCATCTCCTTGCTCCTACAGTGCCTTATTCTGTCCCTGCCTCATTTTGTCCTTGTGTTAACATTCAGAAAAAGGCCACAATTCTCTTTATGAAGAATTGTATTTTAGTTTGTATAAAAGTAGCCTGAATGCAAACGCTAAAAAACTATGGAAAGCAGTGTCCTCAAAGTTGGCAGGAGAGTCCTTCCAGGTGGAATATTTTTTGTCCAGATGTATCTGGCTCTCTATAGCTTTGCTTCTTTCCTTGCCCTTTTAAAATCACTAAAGGTTGATGTAAAAAGCAACAAACACATATATGGTCACACTGAACAGAGGCAGAATCAGCTTTCTGTGCAGTATGGACTTTCTGAGATTCTGAAGACTTTGGATATTCTCCAGACTGTAGGAACAGTGGGCAGCTCTAAGCCAAACATCTGTGTGCAATTATGTATGATCTTAAAACAGCTCCTGTTTCAGTTTAAGTTGATTTCAGAATACCCAACAGAAGGCATCCTTCTAATCAGACTGTGCTTTTGTGATTACTTTGTAGGTAGAACTTGGTGCAATAATCTACTGCAAACATTCCCTGGATAATAATGTACCAGGTGGCAACAGTGTAAACTGCCATGGAGTGCTCTAGTAGCACACAGCGTTACCAGGAGATTGTTCAGCAGTCAAAACCAAGATGTTCATGGAGGCCCTTCTGTTGAAAATACTGCTATCAGTACTCACTGATGCCATGCCTGTGACACCTCTCCATCTCTCCAGTGAAAACTGGGCCGAAATCAAATTCACATACCCTGAAAGAAGAAAGCTTTCAGAAGAAAACGTTATGGTATGAAGTTCAGCTAGATTCTATAAATACAGTCATCTCCAGCTGCAAGAGATCTACTCATTTCAGTCATGAGCCTGTTTTCAGGATTTGATTTCTGGGATGATTAGTTATTGAAGAAGAATTGAACAAATAGAATTCGGGTACATTTAGGTCAATATTAAGTGAGACAGAATTTTCTGGTGTTCTATAACATTAATGTATTTTTAATGTATGGAACAATTTTGTCCTATTAGCACATAGAGTTTACTTTTTTTGCTTGCTTTTTTTTTTTTCCCCCGCTAATAAGCTAATCTTCTGCCTTAAAAAAAATTATTATGCTTCACTAATTTGATTAGTTCTTAGGCATTCAGTCTCTTTTTCTTCCATTATGGGAGTAAGAAATTTGAAGATAAAATAGATGCTTGAAAGCTCACACATGACTGATTTAATCACGCTTTAACTGAAGTACAGAGATTACAAAGAAATTATAAGGCAGGACCTGATTTGTACAAAAATGAGATTACAGGAAAAAAAAATCCAGCCCAAAACCCAGAAAAAGAAAAAAGCATGCTTTAGATCGATTACCACTTCTTCTGAAAGATTCCCCCTCCTCCCCTTTTATGTTGTAGTCTTTGCTGCAATAGAATTTTCATAAGTCATTCTCTGTTCAGGTGAGGCCTTTCTTTCCTCTCTTGATATTTGAGATTGAGCATTTCAAATTATTAAATGCTAACAGTATTACTTAATGACATAGTGTTTAAAAAATTACAAAAGTATTACATTGACACATCTCATTTTCCTTTGCTATATAATATATAACTGCAGCTACTTAGGAAATTTCAATATAAATTTCCTTTCTTTTTTTTTGATGAAGTGTCAGCCTGAACATTGCATCAATGTAACTATGTGAAGTGAATATCTTGTTTTCAATCTAAAGATATACCCAGTGTAATTACACATTTTAAAGACTTTTTTTTCTTGGCAATCCACAGTAGTTTTAAAAATATCTGTAGCATATAATTTGTCATAAATTCTCAGACTGACATGTCAGCATTGCCACTGCCTGTCAAACTTGTATCAATGCCTTCATGTCACATGGCATGAAGTGACATAACTCGGAGTGATGGAATGAGGTTTACCGGAAACTTCTGTTAAATAAAGCACAAACTATTTAGATAATTCACCCTGTTAAAGAACATCAAATGTTAGCAAGGAGAAGTAGTTTTTGGCTTTGAAGTGCAGTGTCTAAGCAGCTATTACATGTCTACTTTCATTTAAGTGTTACAAGTTTTAAATTGTGCTCTTTATCACTTTTCTGTGCAAGCTGATTTTGGTCATTTTCCAAATATTTGTTAGGTGATGAAACTAGACAGAGCAGAAAAATGCCATTAGCAGTGATAGCTTCAGATAGAAACTGACCATTGAGGCTTCCTCCAGTGCTGAGGTTGCCAATCGCTGCTGCAAATCAGCCCAGCAGCTTCCACAGCCAGGCACAAGGCTCTCTGCAGGGACACATGGCCAGGCTGCATAAGTCTGCTCTGCTTTTACTGTGGATGCAGCTCTTGGCCAGGGGTTCGCTGCATGGAAATCTGTTGCTGATATAACATACCTTTCAACTGATAAACTTCACAATCATATATAAATGCAGTTCATTTTCCAACCTGAACTTCTAAAATCTGGCAAATGAATTTGGGAATTGTTTGTGAGTGGATTGCTGGTCTTGCTATAAACAGTGTAGGGAAACAGGATAAGGAAACTTCCGCTTTCATTTTTGCTTCCTTCCTGCAATCTGGTGAGCTGGTGGATTCTACTGCATATTTATGGTTCTTTTCTTTTAAAAAAACCAAACACACTACAAAGCCATAGGACTCTGAACAAAGCAGCACTTTCCTGGCACCTCCTCAAAAAGGCTAATAATGAGATCCCCAAAGGTGAATTGGCTCCAGGTCTCTGCTTAAGGCCCTAGCATGATGATCTGTTCGGTGATAAGACAGTTCTGCAGCCTGCTGCAGCTATTTTTGCAATAATTTTTAATTTCAGTTTTTGCTTCTTTTTACATTTTTAGCTTAAAACTGTTTTTCAGATACAAGCAAATGCATCAATGCATTGTAAATTGTATCAACTTGGCACATGGAAGTGTGCAAAAAGTTGTGACTGACTGGCAGCTGGTTAAGAAAAATTCATGGCAGAAAAAGTGAAGAATGCATGTAGTAGAGAAACTCTTGTTTAGCTAAATGGCCTTGCTCTCCTATAAATCTGTTTTCCTTGTCAGAAAACTGCTAGTTACATTTAATATCAATATGTGGATCTGGAGTAAGATAGATTACCTCAATTTTCAACTTTATTAACAGGTCCATTATTAACAGGAAGACAAGGTCCATTGATATTTTGCTTTGTGGGGATTTTTTTCAGATTCATGCATACATGTTCTATGGTTTGTCATTGATGAATTCAAACTTGTCAGTTTTTCATATAGTGCATGTAAAGGGAAAGAGGGGAACATTGCAAGGACTGAAACTGCACTTAATTCCTACATTGTTTGCAAGGGGTGCTAAACTGGTAAAGAAAGTGGAACATTCCCTCTGACTTCAGTAACTCATTTGGAAACTACACATTATTTGGTGGAAAACCCAAACTGCTTAGATATAATTATCTTTGAATGAGTGTATCAGGGCATGTGGCAATAAGCAGCAGTTATTACAGCTTGTTTCTGTTCTGAATAATCACTATTTGATCTACTTAAAATATATAGCCCATTACAATTGAGATTGTACAATCATGGGCATTTGCATTAGATTGCTTGATGACTTGACAACTTGAGCAGCTTTGAAGCATTTTGAAATGCAAGATTTCCTTGTTTCACATGTAAGCTTTGCAAAAGATCCTTTTTTTCCCCTCCCTGAAGAAAGAACACAAGCCCCGGTTCTCTGAAAAGGCCAGTATCATTAATTTAATGCAGCTATGCTGGCACCTGCTTTTTACTTCAACTGATGCTACAACTTAGACTTATCTTGGACCTCCTAGCAATTGCATCATCACCAAAGCAAATTTTGAACATTCTTTAGACTGCTCCAAAAGCCTGGCTGCTACCAGAGGCACTTGAATACAAAATCAATTTATTTCTGAAGTCATCTGTTTCTAATTTGTCTGTCTCCTTCTGTCCTCTTCATTTGTATTATTCATAGGTTACGGAGCTCCTGAAGTTACAGTACCTACTTGAAGCTTTCATAAGTCATCTGTGATGTTCACATCTGTGCTTTATACCACCTTGGGTAAATGACTGAGTGCTGCCAGACAGCTGCCAGTTCTTATTTATTTTTTTCTACAGACATCAGAAAAGAATAATGGTGCCAAAAATGGTGCATCTAAAGAGAAAAGTAATATTTTGTAATGACTGCTTGATATGAAAATTGACAGGATGAGGGTCCTGTAAGTTTCCCCTGCTATTTTGTCTTGACAAATGTCTTTGATGAAGAATGGGTATATTTTCATTACTACACTACTGGGTTTTTAAATTATGTCATGATCACTCTATGGTCTGCTCCCACAGAAAAAGAGCGAGGAGAAAACCATGCTGCGGATCCTCCTTTGCTGCCAGTCCTCTCCTCAGCGGAGCAAACACCATTACTGTGGCTCCTTT
>JANHGB010042867.1:0-13812 GCA_026283785.1 Coracopsis vasa | reverse complement strand
ATGCTGGAGAGGCATGACAAAGCAGTCCTGGGCCACCGCAGATGTGCAGCAGCCTGGCTGCTGAGGTTGTCCTAGCAACCAGCAGGGATGAAGGATCTGACATGCTGGGTTGGGATCTGCAGGATCCCAACGGGCAGCCAGGGTTTGGCAAGAGGCCTTGAATTGCCAGTGACCTCTAGTGGTACTGCATGCTGATCTGCCTGATCTGTGTCCCCTCCCGACCTCTACATCCTAATCCTGTTCGTAGGGCTCTTGCACAGAGGCTGGATTTAGGGCAGGATCGAGTGTTGGTCAGCTCTAAGCCTGTACTATTCATTAGTGCTCACTCTTGCTCCTAAAGGTGACTCAGCAGACTCCTTGTTACCTTGCAGTGTGTTTATAACGAGTTTTAATTTTAACCTTTGTTACTTCTCATGTTCAATGCTGAGTTATTTCTGGCCCATGTACAAGATGCTGCTCCTCCCTTACCAACTGTATGGGTGGTTTTTGGGGCTGTGCTGTGGCAGCTTGTTGCTGGTGGCACTCTCTTTCTAGTGGTAAAAGGAATTTCCTTTTAATTCTTCTTTTAAACAAAAACCAGAACACAGGAACATGTAGCATCTGGAGATGTTGCATGGAAGAGACGCTGATGATGTAGTGTTCACGCTGTCTCTCAATTTTGGGACTGGTTCCAGTCGTTTGAGGACAGCAAATGTTTCTGCGAGGGGTAGAGCACTAAAGCAAGTAGGAAAAAACTCTGAAAGGAGAACTGTTTTATCTCTTGCCTTTAAGAACTAATTTTCTTTCTGCAACTAGGCGTAAACTCATAAATGATTAATCAAATAGCACATTTTGAATGTGAAACCAAAGCTGTTTATGTGGCAGATTGACAGTTTGGGGATCTGCTATAGCTTATAGAAAAGTAAATACTGTTTTTACAGAAAATGTATGCAGAGGCTGGTGAATGCATTTTATGAACTGATAGAAAGCACAAAGGTGAGGATAATGTGTTGTATTTCTCTTACTTGTCTAGATGGATTGCAAGTAGGGAACAGCCATTCCAAAGAGCCTGGGGAGCAGCTGAAGGCTGACCTGGCTGAACTAAGGGTGCTGATTGTGGAGCAGGCTAAGCATGAAGGTATGCAAGAGGTCAAGTTACAACTACCTGTAACTGACTGTTACAAAAGCTGCGTTAATAAAATGTGGCTAATGCTAGCTAAAGCAATAGCAGTAGTTACTTGCCAATGGAACGTGAAGATGGTAATTTTTCAGATCTGTATAATCCTTCCAGCTATGAATATATATATAAATGTCTGACCTATTTCCCATGCTTGAGTTTGGAAGTTCAGGTCTCCGCAGTGATCACTTGGTATCACACTGATCTTTGCCAAGATGGGCAGCCCCATGCCTGGGGCTCACCTAGTGACCTGGGCCCCCTTTTGAAGGCTGTATCCTTCCTGGTATGAAAAACTATTCTCAATGTGTATTGAGAATACACATTGGGGAAAAAATAGTGCTGCCTTCTTAAATGAAGGTGATGATCATTGTGTTCCAGCTAACTTTTTTTCCTCTTTAAAACTTTTGGTAACATACTTTGAGCTCTGATCAATTAGAGTATATATTTCACTTGTTCTTCTTCCTGCTATGTGGAGTTGTAAATCTTTTATGCCTTCTGTCCTGGTTCTCCTCGTGTTAACCATCTGGCAGATGTGCCAGCACAGATTGCAGTGATTTCTGGCAAGGGTCTTGGGTCACAGCGGTGATGAGAGTGAATCTGTGACTTTAAATTCTTCAATTCAAGTTGACATTTCTGCCCCCCAGGCTGGAAGCGGTTTGGAGCCCCAGGCCAACGGAGAGACCCCCCATGTAGCAGTTATTGTCCGGCCAGGTAAGTGCCTTTGCTGGGTGCTTCCAGGATCCCTGATGTTGATGCTGCAGGATGCAAGATGCCAGCCCTGCCATTCCTCAGCTCACCTGGGGCTTGTGGGGTCAAGCACATTCCCTACATGCCTAAGGACTGGTGTCCCCGTATTTGGTCCAGGAGAGTTTATGGGGACTGACTGTTCATCCCAGCCTTTCTGTGGGCACTGGAGGATGCCTGTTGCCCGTCATCTGTTTACAGTGTGGGTTGGCACATTTGTCCCTACCCCTCCTGCAGACAGAGGGCTCAGGGGGTGGTGTGCTGGGTGAGGGGGGATTGAAGAGCTCCTCAGTAATGCCACCTACCTTGCAGATGACCGTCCAAAGCCTGCGCTGGTGGTGAGCAAGCCTGTCTCCCTGGAGCCCAGCAAGTCGGCGTCGCCGTCACCTCCCCCTCCCCTCATCCCCGAGGTGGAGCCCGTGGTGCTCTCGGCCATGACGCTGGTGCCAATGGAGCCCCCCATGGATGCGGACACTAAAGTGGAGCTGGGCGAGGCGCCGCCCGACCCGCACAAGACGTTTAGCGCCATCACTACAGTGCCAGGGGCTGTGGAGCTGCCCCTAGTGCCCGCACCTGACATGGACACAGTGGCTGTAGAGGAGGAGGAGGAGGAGGTTGCCATTCCCCTCCCAGAACCCACCCCACAGGCGCCTGTGCCCACTGAGGCACCACTGGCACCTGTTGTGCCCCCGATGCCAGCGGTGCCCCTGGTGCCGGCCGCGCCGTCGCCACCACCCGTCATACTGCAGGCCCCTGAAGCGCCCGCCAAACCTGCTTCCCCCAGCCCCCCGCCATCGCGGGAAGAGCCCTGCCCCGAGCCCGCTGCCGAGGCCAACGGGGTCTTGGAGGAGGTGCCTGAGCCAGTCCCCGATGCACCTGTGTGCCAGCCAGCGCTGGTGCCCGAGCCGGGGCCTGCACCCACCCTGGACTCCCCCATTGCCCAGTCTGAAGAGCTGCCCCTACCCAATGGGATGGAGGGCACTGGCAAAGCGGAGCCAAGTGAGGAGCAGCCTGAGTCGGACGTCAGCCCCATCTCGGAGCCTGAGGAGCCGGCCCAACCTGGCACCCCTGCCTCACCCCCGGCAGAGGAGGAGGAGGAGGAGAGCGAAGGCCTTGGTGAGGCCCAGGAGCGGAGCTCAAGCCCTACCCCTGCCCCATCGCAGGCCTTGGAGGCGACCACACAAGGTTGGGAATGCTGGGCTGGGGTGCTGGGTGATGTATGGGGGTCACCCAGATGCGGTGCTAGGCATGGGAGAGGAGGATGGGGTTAGGTGACCCAGGATGTGTGAGTGTGGGGTGCTGGGGGGGGTACAAGGTGCCCATGGATGGCAAAATGGGGAAGTGCATCCACGTGGAGGAGTATGTGATGTATACAGAGGGGTTGTGTGTGCTGTGCCCTGGGGAGTGGGATACCATGGCAGAAATTTGTTTTATGTGATACCTTCTGTGGGGGTGGAGGGCAGGTATATTGGGGTAGTATCTGAGGGCTGTCCCTAGCTGTCCAGAGACACGGCGAGGTGCAGGGGAGGTGCAGAGCTGTAGCTCTGTGGGGCGCTATGTGTAGAGGTATGCAAGTACATAGGTGTGATTGAGGAAAGTGACGTGCCCTGGGAGTGTGCTGGAGCAAAGGTATATATGAATTTTTTTAAGCACTCTGCATATGAGTATGGGGGTTACATAGAAGTGCTGGTGGGAGGATGGGGGAGTGGGTGCACAGGATGTGTTCATATGAAGCACTCTCTGCAGGGATATAGGGGGGCTATAGGAGAACGATCTGGGGCAGATGTGCTTCTGAGGAGCACCTCCTGTATGGGGTGCTGTATAGGGGTGCCAGGGAGGGGAGTGTATATGGGGGCAGAGGTCTGTATGGGGATGTCCCCCTAAGGGCTGCCCTGCAGAGGGATGTGGGTGTTGCAGGGATGCCCTGAAGAGAATGGGGAGTGCTGTGCTATGGAAGAGATGCGAATGGGGTGAGGAGGCACACGGTAAATCGGGGTGCAGCAGTCAGATGGGGAGAGGTGTGAGGTGTGTCTATATGGGGTATTTTCTGGGCAGCAGGGTGCCTCGGTGGGCTGTGTGTAGGATCCACAGGGCTGCAGATGCCCAGGTGGGTACATGGCGTATTTGGGTGATGGGGGCTGTGATGGGGGCAGGACCACATCCTCATGGCTCCTGGCAGGCCCATCCTGAAGCTCACCTGGTTTTACTGGGGCATTGCTGGTGACCCTGACCTGGTGTCAGGGTACACTGGGGACTGGGAGGGTCCCTGTCCTTCATCTCCTTGCCTCTTCTCCCAGTCGCCGTGTCGGTGCCAAAGAAGAAGCGGCGGATGAAGGAGCTGAACAAGAAGGAGGCAGTAGGTGATTTGCTGGATGCCTTTAAAGAGGTGAGTGTGCAAGGGGTGTCTGGGAGTTACCCTGTGTCCCGTCTCCTTCTGTGATGAACTCTGCTTTGTGCCATCGTGTCTGGGCCACTGATGTTTCATGATGGTAATGAGGATCTGAGGGGGAATGTGGACGCCTGGGTGTGTGGTGAAGGGGGCAGGACCAGGCTCACGGGGTGACTGCTGTTCCTCCTGATGCAGTCTCAGATCAGTGACAGTGCCTCAGAGACAGAGAACAAGCCCCCCATGTCCACTCCTGCCCGTGAAGTGGAGGACATGGCCCCTGCCCGTGCACAGGAAGACTCTGAGGAGACGTGGGAGGAGAAGGAGGATAAGCTGGCCCCAGAGAAGGGCAAGGCTGCCGATCAGAAATACCGCTACAAGGAAGGTGAGCCGTGCCTTGGCCCAGGCCTCTGGTGGGAGCCTCTGCCTCTGCACTCAGTGGTGGGGACGGTGGGGGTCACATGGTCCAGCTGTCCTAAGCCTCACGCTCCCCTCCCGTCTTGCCCCTGAGCCTGGCATGGGGTGGGGAACAGAGACCTCAGTGTGAGGATCCTGGGAGGAAACAGGGAGCTGGGGGAATCAGCCTCCAGCAAGTAAGCAGTGTCGTGTTCATGGCATACCAGGCTGGGACAGCTTTGTAGTTGTCTACATCCCATCTTGCTGGTCCTTGGGAGGGCTTGGACTTACCACAGCTCAGCGTGGAAGATACGGGACAGGCCACATCAAGGCCTCTTTCTCCCCACTGTAGAGCAATGGAAGCCACTGAACCCTGAGGAGAAGAAACGCTATGACCGGGAGTTCCTGCTGGGGTTCCAGTTCATCTTTGCCAGCATGCAGAAACCTGAGGGGCTGCCCCAGATCACGGACGTGGTGCTGGACAAGGTTGGTGCGGCCCTGGAAATAGGGGAAATGTGGGTGGTGGCCAAGTGGGGGTCTGGATCCTGTTGTGCCTTGTCAAGGCAGGGCAGGGACTTGCCTGCTGTGCTCAGGATCCTGTTGCAGCATCTGCAACAAGCCTTGAGCTTGGGGGTTGGTTTGTGGGGGCACCTCTGGGGCCTTCTTTCCAGTTCTTTGTCCCGGCGCTGAGGCTGGGGGATGGATCCATCCCGCTCCTCTGCCCCCTGGGCATCCTCAGCCCTGTGTACCTTTGCAGGCCAACAAGACCCCACTGCGGGCGCTTGACCCCATCCGCCTCAGTGGCATGAACTGCAGCCCTGACTTCACCCCCTCCTTCGCCAACCTCGGCCGGCCCGTCATGGGCAACCGGGGCCTGGTGAGTATTTCCTCGTTTCACCCTTGCTGTCCCCCTCTGCCTCTCTGTGATGATCAAGCCTTTGAGCCGCTGTGTCTGGGCCACTGATGTTCATGATGGAGCTGAGGATCTGAGCAGGCAGATGGGAGCACCCTGGGAGCTGGCTTGGCTGTCCCAGAGCAAAGAGCTGAGTTTGTTCTCCCTGTGCCAGCCCTCAGGGTTGGGTCCCCGCCGCTCCCAGCAGAGCCAGAGGAAGGAGCCCCGCAAAATCATTGCCACTGTGTCCCTCAATGAGGATGTTAAGCTGAACAAGGCTGAGAGGGCCTGGAAACCCAGCAGCAAGCGTGCTTCGGAGGAGGAGGATCCTGAGAACATCAAGACACAGGTGGGAGCTGGGACGGGTGGTAGGAAGGCAGGGGGGAATGTGCCTGGCTCTCGCTGACCCTGCTGTCCATGCAGGAACTGCTCCGCCGCGTCCGCAGCATCCTCAACAAGCTGACACCCCAGATGTTCCAGCAGTTGATGAAGCAGGTGATGGAGTTGTCCATCGACACGGAGGAGCGGCTCAAGGGTGTTATCGACCTCGTCTTCGAGAAGGCCATCTCGGAGCCAAACTTCTCTGTTGCCTATGCTAACATGTGCCGTTGCCTTATGGGGGTGAGCAGGAGCTGGGGAGTCTCTAACTAAGCTGGCAGGGGTTTGTCTGGGTGCCTCAGCTGAGCTCAGCAGGCTGCAGGCCCTTCTGCATGAGGTGGGATGGAGGGCCAAGTCCAGGATTGTGTCAGGTGTAAGGTGTAGGGTGTAGCATGCCTGTTTCCTGGTTTGAACAGTGCCTGGGGCTTAGCTGGCCAGCTTTTGTGGGAGACACGACTCATGCTCCTCGCCTGTGTTCTACCTCTCCCTACAGCTCAAAGTGCCCACAACAGACAAGCCCACGGTAACTGTGAATTTCCGCAAGCTGCTGCTCAACCGCTGCCAGAAAGAGTTTGAGAAGGACAAGGACGACGACGAGATCTTTGAGAAGCGGCAGAAGGAGATGGACGATGCCAGTGCTGTGAGTTGGGGTGGGAGCCTGTGGCTGAGGGCTGGCAGGGGTGTCCTTGGGGCAGCTCTGGGCTCTGAGCTGCCCTGCTCTACCTTCCTTGCAGCCCGAAGAGAAAGCACGCATGAAGGATGAGCTGGAGGAGGCGCGGGACAAGGCCCGCCGGCGATCCCTGGGCAACATCAAGTTCATCGGGGAGCTCTTCAAACTGAAGATGTTGACGGAGGCCATTATGCATGACTGCGTGGTGAAGCTGCTCAAAAACCATGATGAGGAGTCTCTTGAGTGCCTTTGCCGCCTGCTTACCACCATTGGCAAGGACTTGGACTTTGAGAAGGCCAAGGTACTCCTTGTCCTGCACTGCCTTGTGTGCCCTGCCCTTGCTTTTGGGAGGGATGTGACCATGACTCTATCCCCCTGTAGCCCAGAATGGACCAGTACTTCAATCAGATGGAGAAGATCATCAAAGAGAAGAAGACATCATCCCGAATCCGTTTCATGCTGCAGGATGTGATTGACCTCAGACGGGTAAGGCATGTGGCCTGCTATTGCTTGGGAACTGTCCTCTGTCCCCTGCTTGTTCCCATGGAGCTGTTGGCCAGTGTCCTCTTGAGTGCCAGCAGTCCATGCATCACTGGGAGCAGGGAGGTGGGTATGTAAGCTGTGTCCAGCCCCAAAGACGCTATGCTAGCCCCCCAGCTCTTGGTTAGCATGGTAGTTTTAGTGGGCGTAAAGTAACTGCAGCTGTTTAATACAGGGGGCTCCAGAAATTGAGCCCTTTTGTGCCAAAAGCTGCCACAGAATATGGGGAGCTGTGATGGCTGAGGCAGGAGAGTGGCCTGAGGCTTTGACGGTGGAATGGCTAGGAAGGGGGAATGTCTCTGTCTCTATCCTCCAGCCAGCTCAGTGCCCTCTTCCTTCCTTTCCTGCCCTCTGCAGAATAGCTGGGTGCCGCGGCGAGGAGACCAGGGCCCCAAAACCATCGACCAGATCCACAAGGAAGCAGAGATGGAGGAGCATCGGGAACACATCAAAGTGCAGCAGCTCATGTCGAAGGACAAGAGGAGAGGTCCCCCTGGGCCATCCTCCAGCAGTGAGTTCCTGGGCTTGGGGTCAGCTGGGGCTGCCAGGGCTGGATTGATCCCACTGGGCACCGCTTGGGCTGTGCCTTATGTCTGTCCCCCTTGTACCCAGGTGGGCGCGGGAGCTTGGTTGCAGATGATGGCTGGAATACTGTGCCCATCAGCAAGGGCAACCGGCCCATTGACACCAGCCGGCTAACAAAGATCACCAAGGTGAGGCTGGGAGTGTGCTGTGGCAGCTCAGCAGCTGCCTGGCCTGGATCCTGCTCTGTATCCTGCCCTGGTGTGGGGTTCAAAGGTGACTCTGTCTCTCCACCTGCAGCCTGGATCTATCGACTCCAACAACCAGCTCTTTGCGCCGGGTGGGCGGCTGAGCTGGGGCAAAGGCAGCAGTGGAGGGTCTGGCACGAAGCCTGCAGATTCAGGTATGTGGCGTGGGGACTGGCTGGGAGCTGTGGGACTGGGCGGGAGGGGGGATCCTGTACCGGGGAGGTGCCGAACTCTGAGACTCCCCTCTTTTCACGCCCAGCATCTGATTCAGGGCGACCAGCCACAAGCACCTTGAACCGCTTCTCAGCGCTCCAGCAGTCAACACCTGCCGAGAGCCTGGAGTCCCGCCGCGTGGTGCAGAGGTGAGGGGCCAGTCCTGCCATGGCTGTGTTGGTCTGCAGCCTGGGGCGGTACCTCTGGAATTGGGCAGTGGTGGGTCAATACATGGCACCTGGGCTGGAATAATCCCCTGGGGCAAGATGGGGCCTTCACGGGGCTCAGAGTCACTGGTGAGACCCTGTGGCAAAGAATGCCGGCTCTCCACCCTGGACTTCCTCCTGTTTGGCACTTGGGGACCATGCCTGGGTGCTTGTTCTGGTCTGGGGTTCCTGGGACCAGACAGGCTGGAGGGAGTCCCTGGAGGCTGGACTACAAGATCCCCAAGGAGAGTCGGGGTTGAGTTTATGCAGGAGACATGGAAAGCAAAGGGGGAAGACCACAGTCTGCTGCAGGGGGAAGGTGTGGTCAGGATGAGGTCAGGCTCTCCTCAGCCATAGCAAGGGACAGAGCGAAAGGCAAAGGGCATGAATTGTAACTGGGATAAAACAGGGAGAAGTGTTCTCCCCTGCAGGTGGTCAGGGGCTAGAAAAGGCCCTGGAAAGGTCTGGGATTGGAGTGGGATAGCCTTGCCTTGCAGAGCTCTGCGATCTGGCATCAGGGAGGGTTGTGATGAGCTCTTCACGCTGTGTCTGTCTTCCACCCAGGAGCAGCTCCAGCCGCGACAGGTCAGAGAAGGCTGGGGACAGAGGGGAACGGGAGTCGCGTTCAGAGAAGGGCAGCGACCGCCTGGAGCGTCCCGACCGGGGGGAGCGGGCAGACAGGAACAGGTCTGCCCTCACCAAGCGGAGCTTCAGCAAAGAGGCAGAGGACAGGAGCCGAGAACGGGAGAAGCAGGGTGGCTCCGAGGCCGTGCGCAAGGCTGCTAGCATGTCGGAGGAACGGGACAGGAGCCGAGAGACCAGTGAGCAGGAGGGCAGTGGTGTCCTGGAGATCTGGCTGTGCCCAGGGGCTCTGCTGGGCCTAACCGGTGCGTCATCCTTGCTCTCGCCTTGCAGATAAGCAAGAGCCAGCAGCTCCTGCAGCATCTCCCAAGCCTGCGCTGTCAGAAGAAGAGCTGGAGAAGAAATCCAAGGCGATCATAGAGGAATACCTGCATATCAATGACATGAAGGTGAGAGGAGGGGATAATCAGGCACAGCCCCAGGTGGCCCCTGTAACATGCCATTCACTTCTGTTGTCAGTAGACCTATTGGTCAGAATGAGGAAGAGGGGAGCTGGGACTGGCCGTGGGGCAGCACTGACCCTTTTTTCCCCACAGGAGGCCCTGCAGTGTGTACAGGAGCTGGGCAGCCCCTCCTCGCTCTACATCTTCGTGCAGAATGGTATCGAGTCCACGCTGGAGAGGAGCACCATCTCCCGCGAGCACATGGGGGTCCTGCTGTGCCAGCTGGTGAAGGCGGGCACGCTCTCCAAGGAGCAGTACTACAAAGGGTGAGGGTCTGGGGCAGCCTGGACACAAGCTGGTATTTGCCAGGTTTTGAATGTGGTTGCCCCTGCCCTGAGCAGGGCTCAGCACTGAGACCTCCTGAGGTCCCTCCCAGCTGAGGGCAGGGGGGCTGCTGGATTCCAACGGCCTCCCTCTGCACTGCAGGCTCCGGGAGATCCTGGAGATCGCAGAAGACATGGAGATTGACATCCCGCATATCTGGCTGTACCTGGCCGAGCTCATCACCCCCATCTTGCAAGAAGAAGGCATCCCCATGGAGGAGCTGTTCAGGTGAGGGCTCTCCTCCTTCCGTAGGGCTGCCATGGGGTCCCAGGAAGGCTCCTGGGCGGAGGTAGCTCAACCAGGTCTCTTGTGCCCTGCAGGGAGATAACAAAGCCCCTGGTGCCCATTGGGAAGGCTACCACGCTGCTGGTAGAGGTGCTGGGCTTGTTGTGCAAGGGCATGGTAAGTGCATGGGGCTCATGTGGCTGCCGTGGGGACTGGCAGCATGCTTAGGGGGCAGGTTGGCAGGCAGGGACTGAACTCCTCTGCCACCAGAGAGATGGCAGGGAGAATCCCTTGCCACATCTGGGTCATGGGGGTGGTATGGCCAAGCTGCAGTATCCCCCTCCCTGGAGATAGAGGGCGTGGGGTGCTGATGCTGTCTGTTCGTTCTGTAGGGCCAGAAAACCGCAGGCAAGCTGTGGCGGGACGGGGGCCTGAGCTGGAAGGAATTCCTGCCTGAGGACCAGGATGTCAACAAATTTATCACAGAGCAGGTGGGAGCTCAGTGGTGGTGAGGGACAGAGACAAGCCGTGTGGGGACCCTGGAAGGGTCTTGCTGCTGGGAACATGGTGTTCTTCACGCTGACTGTAATAGCTCATGTCTGCTGCTCCCCCAGAAATTGGAGTACACAATGGGGGATAGCTCGGACACACCGAGCTGCAAAGAGCTGACCTCGGAGGAGCTGTGCAAGCAAATGGACAAACTGCTGAAGGAGAACCCGAACAACCAAAGAATATACGACTGGATCGAGGTGAGGTTCAGCGCAGGCACGTCCAGGGGCTCCCTCCCAGCTTCCTCTCACCTCACAGCGCTTATGCTCTCCCTCCTCTAGGCCAACCTGAGTGAGCAGCAGGTCTCGTCCAACATATTTGTCAGGGCGCTGATGACATCCGTGTGCCACTCAGCCATTGTCTGTGAGTATCAGGGTGAGGCGGGGGGGGTCCCCTTGCCCCCACCGCTCCCCTCTCATTCCCCATCTCCATCAGTTGAGAACCCCTACCGCGTGGATGCCCTGGTGATCCGCAACCAAGCCAAGTTGCTGCAGAAGTACCTGCGGGATGAGCAGAAAGAGCTCCAGGCACTCTACGCCCTGCAAGCCTTGGTGGTGAAGTTGGACCAGCCTCCCAGTGAGTGTTGTGGGGCAGGCAGGCTGAAGAGGGGGGTGGCAGGTGTGTTACCACCCCAGCAGTGTGGCTGGTGGCTGGGCAATGGCAAGGGTCCCTCTTTTGTCTCCCCCTAGACCTGCTGCGGATGTTCTTTGATGCCCTCTATGATGAGGACGTCATCAAGGAGGAGGCTTTCTACAAGTGGGAGTCCAGCAAGGACCCGGCTGAGCAGCAGGGCAAAGGGGTGGCTCTCAAATCGGTGACAGCCTTTTTCACCTGGCTCCGGGAAGCTGAGGATGAGTCAGACAACAACTGAGCAGCCATGAGGAGGAGGAGTAAGAGGGCAGAGAGAGTGGGGCACCCCTGGGAGTGACTCCATCCCCTCCCACCCGTGACCCCCCTGGACTTGCTGATGCGAGGGCCGAGGGACCTGCTCTGCCCCCTGCAGCCCCCCTCTCTCTTTTCAGTTCTCCTCCTCTCCCTTTTTCCCACATCCCGGTTCTGTTTGCGAGGCCTGTACTAGTTTGTCACGATGATAATAAATGGATGCTGGTGGAGGCGGCTATTGCGGTGGGTCCCCTCGGGGTCCCTCCCCTCCCCTCTCTCAGCACAGGCACACCGGGTCTTTGGGAGCAGGGCAGAACACCCCTGGATTCATGTCATGGGGAGGGGGGGCAGGATGGGGACATAACTTTCCCCTCCTCTCCCCCCTTGTCCTTCCTCCTCTCCACTTCTTGCTGAAATATAGAGAGATTATATATATATAAACTTATTAAATTTGGTTTGGGGACAGGAGCGTGATTTCTCCCCCTCCCCTGTCCTCTCTCTATTCCTCCATCACTGCCTGGGCCCCCCTCTGTGGTTTTTTATTTTAAATATAAATCATTCCCCCCCAGCTCCCGCTCTGACACCTGGGGAGGGTGCCGGGGAGAAGGGGGGGTGACCCCTTCTCTCTGGCAAGGCTGAGTCCCCTCCTCCCTCCCAAAGCCCCCATCCTCCTACCAAACGTTTAAGGCCACAATTGGGCAAGCGACAGGGCGGCCCCCATCCGCGTCCCCTGTATTTATAGAGCGCCGGATGTGATGAGCCGCATGTGTAATTATTAAAACAAGGATTCAATTACTGGTCACGTGAATTTGTAAATAATTTTTTTTTTGCCTTTTTTTTTTTTTTCTTTATGGAGTATTTAATTGAAGATTTAAAGGCATCTTTTCACCTTAAAACTGGAAATAAAAGAACATTGCTAAATAATGCCCCGTGTGCCGCTCTTGCCGCCCCATGTCCCTTGAGCCTGGGCTGGTGTGGGGGTGCCAGCCTGGAGCCCAGGCAGGGGCCAGCCTCCCTCGGCACCCCGAGGCAGACGGTAGGTGTCCCCCACCCCAGGGCTGGGAGGGTGGCAGGGGGATATGCCTGGAACAGGGACCCCCCTCGCCACCTCTGCCTGGCACAGGGTATTCCATGGTGGAGCAGGCAGCCCTGCCAGCACCCTGTCTGTAGCGCAGAGCCCTATATCTGCAGGCATCCCATTTCCCGTGGGCACCAAAGTGGCACGACCTGTGTGCTCTCCCCGGGCTCTGCTGGGAGATGGGTGCCAAGATCCCCTCATACAACTTCCATCTTGGGGGGATTTTTCTCTCGGCACCTTCCAGTCTTGTCTTGCAGATGGGGTGGAGATGGGCAAGACTGGGGGCCCCCAGTGGAGTGTCCCTCTTGGGACTGGAGGCTAGTCTTTGCTGCGTTGAGCTGCCTCTTGCTGAGTCACACTGGCCATGGCCCAAGGGAACAGAATAATTAACTGGAGGCTGTTCCCCAGATTAGAGGCTGATCTGTCTGAGCTGCAGCCCTGGCAGCTCTAATGCTGGGAAGCAGTTGGCACAGAAAGGCCAGCAGGGCCAGGAGAAGGGAGGCTGGGGTCGATACTGGCCAAGAGCTCCCACTTCCCCTCAGTGAGCGAGTGAATAAAGAGGGAGGCCCTTGGGCTGTTCGGTACCTTGCTTGCCAAGGGGCTGGGTGACACCCTAGCAGTGCCCCTCTGTGCCAAGGAAAAGGTACTGCAGCATTAACTGCCACCAGTAGGTTTCAGAATGAGCAGAGGTCTGGCTGCAGGTTAACCCCTCAGCCTGGCACCAGCGCTGGCCTGGATCTCCTGATGTGGTGCCCAAAGCCTGCACCCACCCGCCCTGCACCCAGCTCCAGCAAGGGGGTCCCTTGTCACAGCTGCGTGCTTCCCTCCCTATTGCCATCCCCTTGGAGCGGTGCGGGGGGGAAGGGCAGGGCCAGAGCCACAGGCCCCCTTTCGCGGGCAGGGCCGGGGCTGAGGTGTCCCTATCGCTGCCCCGGGGGCTCTGGGAGCAGCGGGGCCCCGGGGCCGGTGCGGGCCGGCGCTGTCCGCGGTGCTGGCACGGCGCTCTCCGCGGTGCCCGGCCTTCCTCTCCTCCTCAGCCCCCTCCTCTTCTTTCGTCCATTCTCCTCCTCCCCGCGCCCCCCTCCTCTTCCTTCATCCCCCTCTTCCTCTTCCTTCAGCCCCCCTCTTCCTTCATCCTCCCCGGCTGCCTTCATTCCCCTTCTCCTCTACACATCTCCCCTTCCTCCTCTTTCCTCCAGCCTCTCTCCCACCCATCCTTTTCTTCATCCTTCATCCCCCTCTGCCTCCTCTTCCCTAGCCTTCCTCCCACCCTTCCTCCTCCTCTTCCTCTCCCTCCTCCCTCTTCTCCCCATCCTCC
>JANHGB010042865.1:0-30560 GCA_026283785.1 Coracopsis vasa | reverse complement strand
ACATAACTTTCAGGAACTACATTGACTCTGTGCCGAGGTAACTTTCCACCTGTTCTCAGCATATCTAAAGTCCAGGGAAGTCATGTGTTTGGTGGAGATATTGCTAACACTGACACAGTATTTTTGCTTTTTGAAGAAGGTCTGTGTGCTCCCAGACTGCGTTTTGCTAGGAAAGTGTAGTGAGCTGTGTGGTGGTGTCCACAGCTGAATTTTAATCATTTGTCACTAACAAATGAACTGAGGAAGTGTATTTTGTATCAAAAATTAAAAGCCAGAACAAGGAGGAAACTGTCCCTGCTACTGTCATTAACTGTGCAGTACTGGACAAAGTAATTCAGTTTTCTGTGCCTCATGATCTCAAATGCAGAGGTGAGGTTTTAATAGTTCCCTCGTTTTACAGTTGGGAATCAATGAGTTAATGCTTGGACGAATCAAATAACCATCCTGTGTACAGCCTGTGGTTTTAATGGGGAGAATAAACTTATCTCCCTGATTCTGTTCAAAATGAGTTGAACAAAACAGTAATTTAGAAAAAAGTTCTGCATGTTGGAGAAGGGGAGGGAAAAAAAAACGTTCCCCCCTCGTGTTAAACCTAACCATATCTTGAAATTACATGCATGCTTGAAGAACTGATCTGTTGGATAAAAAAGAAAAGGTGTTTTGTCACTTCTTCTGTCTGCTAAAGTAATTTTTGTTTTCCTTTATGTTGATAGATGACTCCTAAATCAAAAAGGAAAAGCATCCACAGTAGAATGCTCCGCCCAGTGTCCAGAGCTTTTGGTAAGTGAGAATTTCTTAAAACCTTTTTGCTTCCTTGCTTGCCTGAGATTCTTCTGGGTAGCTCTTGACTGAAAAGCACGGGTGATTCTTCCTCTCTCTGGATTGCATTTGAGCCCCACACTGGTTGCTTTGGTTTGTGACTCTGCTAGTGTACTTGGTAGTAAATATTTGCTCACAGTGCTCTGTCTGCTCACAAACGTGAGTTCTTTAAATGTGTTTATAACTATTTACCACAAAAGAGAGGAATGGCATTGTCTTTTGTTTTAAATAGCATGCTAAATCTAATTAGAAAGTTTTGATTTCTCTTAGAAATGGAGTTTGATCTAGATAAAGCACTGGAAGAAGTACCTATCCATATAGAAGACCCACCATTTCCTTCCAGCAGGCCGGACAAACGAACTTCTGGATTCATTTCAGAGTTACCCTCAGAAGAAGGGAGAAAACTGGAGCACTTTACAAAATTAAGGCCCAAAAGGAATAAAAAGCAGCAGCCGAGCCAAGCAGCAGTGAGTCCACATTAAAATATTGCTGGCGATGTCATCTGTTGATTGCTTTTTGCCATGAGTCAGGTCTTGCAGTGTAATGAGTTAAAGTTTTTAAAGTCTCCTGTTAAAATTTTTAAAAGCCATAAGCAACTACTTAATTTTTCTTCTGGTATTCATGTCTTTCAGTGAGCAATCCCTATTACAAGCTTTTTGTCGTCTTTGACACAGCCTAAAACCAGGATATGTGTCATTGTTTCTCAATTTGTTTTTGTTTTTACATGGAAGCAGTTTCTGGAGGTAGTTGGAGCTTTCACAGGAAATGCACAAAATATCATGAGACTTTTCAATTATACTGCAAGGTTTTGTTAAGTCTTAATCCTTTTTTCTGCCTGCATTAAGACGTGGTAACTTGGCATGAATTCTTATTTCTATCAGCTCTCAGAGGAGCTGCTCTGTGACACCCAGCTTCCCACAGCTCCTTAACTGAAGATAGCGTTTGGGCCAGCAAATCTACATAGTCACAGATCTGCTTTTCATGCTGGAGCCTGCCTTAGAAAAGCAAAACAGAAGAGCACTGTCTGTCTACGAAAGGCATTGGTGTGAACCCAGGAATATGTGTGAGGAGTTCCCACAGTTCCATTTCCTTGGCATACCACATCAATAAAGATTTATTTCTGTGATGGTATGTCCTCGGGGTATGTAAGGACAGATCTGGAGGAGTTACAGAGCTATCTCATGGCAACAGAGCACAGCTGATATGATAAGTAACCCTTATCAAGGGGCAGCCATTGCTTCTCTGAGTTATGCTGCCTAGTAATGAATGCCTGTGGCCTCTCCTGCTCCCTGAGGATTGTCAATGGAGAAGACCATTGAAAATTTCCCTAATGCTGGAAAGATCATATCGGGTGATAGAGTGTTTTTTGCACCATTTGGAGATGCAGAAACCTTCAAGCAGAAGGGGATATTCAAGCCAACTTTCCATTGCCTTGTGCTATATGGGGAAGGGTAGAGGTAGCAGAAGGATGGACTGTTCTCCACATTGTAGTGAAAACACATCTGTGTTTACTTCTTCCAATTCCAGTTCTGCAGAACACACGTGTTTTCCCAGTTGCTAAACTTGCTTCTCTTCCAAACTACTCAGTGCATCCCATGCCATCTGCACAGGGGTTTGGAAGGAGTGGGGGCATGGGGGAAGGCAAGTGCTTCACTGCCAGGCATGAAACTAGGACATACAATATCTTGCTCAACAGAAATGAAAAGCTTACTTCTCGTAGAGGAGAAGTATTACTTCCCATGATAGTGCAATCTGGTGGGAATGCTCATCCACATTGAATTACTTAGGAAATCAGGGGTTTGTTTAGTTGCAGAAATTGAAAGAAACTTTTTTCACTTAAACTTACTCGTCCCTGTCTTGGTTTTGTGGACCATTTAATTCCTTACTATTTCTGACCCCATAACAAGTCTAAACAACTTTTTGAAATGCTTAAGGTGTTTGCTTTGATGCTTCCAAAAATGGAACAGCCAAATTTTGAAGGCCAGAATAATGAGTGGACTGTGGCATTGTTCTGGAGGTAGTTGGAGCTTTCACAGGAAATGCATAAAATATCATGAGACATTGTTTGCAGAATTGATTTGCTTCTGGTTTTGTCACCTTGAGACTAACAGAAGGCAGTGGTTAGGAAAAGCACTTGAAATGAGCAAGGCAAAATCTTGACCTTTTCTAATGCTTAAAGCAGATCTGTAGGGTTGTTTGCTGTTCCCGTTATTTCCATTTAGTGATTTAAGGGGTCTCTGATGATCAGAGCTGTACTTCTCTGGTTTTGCTGAAAAATGTAAGGAGGAAAAAGAAAAAAAGGGGGAAAAAGGAGAAATGAAAACTCTTAACATGGGGTGGGTGGGAAGAATAAAGATTTATAGTTTTGTCACAGTTTTTACTGAAATGAGTGTTCAGAGGGAATTAAAAAAAGGGGGAACATTAGCACCACTCACCCCCACGTAGTTTTGAAGCAATACAATGAAGCAGTTGTTTATCATTCAGATTTTTGTGGTATCTTAACCTCATGAGTTCCTCTATCATGTGTGAAGATTTAGTACAGCAAAGAGGTGAATCTCTAAAGTATGCAAGAGGTTGTGATTCATTTTATTTAATTTTGCTTCCAAGACAGTTTTTTTCCTTAATAAAGAAACAGACAAGGCTCATTTTTAAACTTAGGCTAAGGAAAATAATAGAATTGACAAATGAAAACTTAACTTTTTTTGGTTTTAGCATTAGGAATGTTAAACATAAACGAGAGCTCAGTCCTTTACATTAATGTTGATCACTAAAGGGCATTACATTAAATATCTATGAGAAAATCCTGTGCTTTGAGGACCTTATTAGGCTCTCAACATTTGTGTACATCTTTAGGACATTTTTAGGAACTTGCTGCGTTTCATGTACAAACTAGTTTCTGTTTTGAGGTAGACCTTCTTATTTGCTGCAGATCCTTGAATTCTTATATTACTTCTCCTTCAGGAGATACATTTGCCTTTGATATTTCCATGTTTGTTGGTACTATCTGGAGGGCTCCAGTAGCAATATTAAATGGTGTCTCATTCTGTTGAAATGCGTCAACCACTGTTGATTGATGTGTTTTGGTTGAAACGTCAATGTCAACTGGTTTTGACTGAGGAGGTGAATATTTACATTGAGACAAGTAGCACTGATGTGACCAGCCCAGATGTTAGCATATGCATTGCTGCTTAGTGTCAGATGTTCCAGCTAAACAATTTCTCTGCAGAAAACCCCAAAGGTGTCAGAGTTAGAAGTCTGAGAAGTCATTGTGCTTCTTAGAATAAACTGGTTTTTAATAGAAAACTTCCAGCTGAAAAGAGAAGCTGGGATTATTCTGAGTTACTGTGGCAACTGGGAGATTCCTTGATTTAAATTGTTTTAACTTACAAGCCCTGCTATTTTGTGGCAGACTGATACCTGGTTGTTAGTACTACCAAGAATACAACTGGGTTGGGTCTTGTGGAGTCCTTTGTAGTCACCTAAAAGGTTTCTATACAGCATTTAAATCGAAGGAACTCTCTCTACTGATACTAGAAGTTTTCCACATCAAAGCCACATAGAGGAGCCAGACCACATGAGAAATCCTCCCAGGAGACAGCATGTTTCATCTTCAGGAGGCTACAGAGTCACCAGCTAATCTTCACAGGGCCTTTGTGATCAGCAGGTATTACTAAGTCAGCCTGGTTTAGATGCTTCTGTCACCCACATTCAGAATGTGGGCACTGAAAACAAAAAGGGGGAGTGGGTGCGCCATTTTCAGACACTTGGCAAATATCTGTGTTCAGTTCCTAAAGTGAAACACCCGATTCTGTATTTAGAGTCTCTGCTTCTGGTAGTGCTGGACTGAATGGACTATAAAAGGCTCTTTGTTAGCCTGCTGGAACTCTGTTTCTGGATCTCTAAATCCAAAATCCAGAACATATGTTTTTTCTCTCAAAGGGGTAACAGCTAGCTGCTGAAAATAGGTTCTCCTCAGATCACTGCATGATCAGAATGACTTAACTCCCTTTTTTGTTTCCTAGCTGAACTACTGATCTATTCTCATGAGCCCAAGGCATTCAATGCCTGATCTCATGCACTGCAGTATACAATTTGTCACTGGTGTTCTGGGTTGCTTCACATTTGATGTAATGCGTCACCTGGCCTCACTGAAGGGAAAGGGAATTCCAGTGGTGACTCGTTTGTCCACACCGCGGTTTGGTTGGCTCACACAACTTTTATAATGTCTTAATTCTCAGTTATTATCACTGAAACAAGTATGCTTAGATTACTGTATACCAGAGAGTGTTCTCTTCCTTCAGGTATCTGCTGGAGTGCCTCCAGATGGTGATCAGAATGGCCTCATGGGGAGAGTGGATGAAGGCGTGGATGAATTTTTCACTAAGAAAGTGACAAAAATGGATTCAAAGTAAGTTCAAAATTATTTTTTTAAAGTTTATATTTAAATTTTTAAAAATAAATTAAAAAAAACCAACCCACAACTAAACAAGCAAAAACCATCTTGGTAGATGGGCACGTAGCACTTCTATGTTGTGTTTGACTTCTGTTCCCAATATCCAGGGTTGCTGTTGTCAAAGGCAGAAAATATCTTAATAGTCAATACATTGTGAATTCAATTACCCTCCCTTAAAAACTGCTACTTTGTAATAAATTGCTTTAATGTACTGTGTGATGGGAGTTACTGACTCAGGTGCATTTCTGTAATTCAGTTGCCTTCATTTTATTCTTCAGTGGAGCTCATTAGGGTTGGAGCAGGGCTTTGTATTGGTTGAGGATCTCCTCTCCAGTGCTAGTAGTACGCATGGGTGTCTCTGTCTAGTAAGGACTGCTGTTGGGCAGTGTTTTGATTGATGATTGAAATAGTAGATGATTTAGTAGATTTAAGCTGATTTAGAAATACGTTAAAGACATGTTTGATCAAGGTTTAGTATCCCAGATTTAGGCAGTTCATTCATCTGAAAGATATGTCTCCTTCAGCTTTGTAGAAGGATTATGCAGCTTATACAGTTGCTTTGTATCTGGTTGTGTATTTACAGAACCACACAGCTAGATGTTCTTGTATTCACGCATGTTTGTGCATATACATACAAACACATACACATAAATAGCACTAGCATAAATAAATGAGAAAGCGAGGCTGATTTCCAGACAACTTGGAATGACCCCTTCTGTGCTGTATGTGATATCCATTAAGGAATGGTAGGTGTTAGTGGGTAACTTGCTGTGGCAGGAAAAGCAAATGTTTTAAAGTCAGCGTGAGTTATAAATATCAATAGTGACGTGTGAAGCCATGTGTGATACACTATGTGTAGTGGTTAAATGATGGCAGCTTTGACAAATGGATTAGCCAGGTTGGGTTCAGGGTGCTCACAGGCTACTGCATCCTCCTGTGCTTCCCTTGGGTGCCTGCCAGCCACTCGTTTTCAGATATCACTATGAACTTGCACTGTCCTTGTGTGCCCATCCCTGGACATGCCTGTTTGCTGCTCTGGTTTGCTGCACTGGTGGCTCCCTCTCCAGTCAGAGTATTCTTAATGCAGACATGTTACGCACCCAGCTTTCTCCTCTATACTCTGCTCGTAACATACATACTGGCATTGGCTCTGTCAGACACAGGGGAAGCTTCCAGCAGCCTCTTCTCACAGAAGCTGGTCCTCTAGATCCCTTCCCCACACACACTACCAAGATATTGCCATGTGAACCCAGTACAGATGTGCATAGACAGGTTGGGTAGAGCTAATTGATGGTGGAAACAGCTGAGCTCCCAGCGCAGATGACATAGTTGCCTCTCTTCAATGTACCATACACAAGGCCAGGACAAGAATCCTCAAGACAATATGATCAATGTTAATTGTCCAGTTTTTAATTTAGACACACCAGCTAATGACTGGGCCTAGGGCAACATATGGATCATACAAAAGATTGGTTTGACCAGTAGAAGTAATTTGGTACTGTTTAAAAGAGAGGGAGGAGGGGAGTAGAGAATTGTTTAAATTGTCTATGTCTTAATAGGAGACCATCAACTAAAAGTTCAGAGGGCAGTGAACCCAGTGAAGCAGGCGATGAGAAGAAGAAAAGGGACTCAAGGAAGAGTGGCTTCCTTAACTTAATCAAATCAAGAGGCTCCAAATCCGAACGTCCACAAACTGTGATGGTGGCAGAGGAGCCCTCCTCGCCCAAGGTTGCTACAAAAAGTCCAGCTGTGGACACAAACAAGAAGGAGGTAAAGCCTGCAGAGCAGAACGGTGGTACAGAGCGATCTGAGGAGTTAAAGACACCAGACTCGCTGGAGGAGGCACAGACAGATGATGCAGCAAAAGCCGAGAGGGGTGACAGCAAAGGAAGCCCACAAGGAGGCCGGAGGTATGGCGTGCAGGTGATGGGCAGTGGACTTCTCGCAGAAATGAAAGCCAAGCAGGAGAAGAGAGCAGCATCTGCTCAGAAGGTGAAAGCAGTTTGATTTCTCTTGAGTTGTTGAAAAAATGGGTAAGAGCCAGGTGTCTTCAGGGGAGGTGAACTGGGTCTACAAGGATTGATGCCTGGGGTTTGACACATCAGTCCTGCTTTCCACCAGGGATTATGGTGTTCTGCAAGAGGTTTGCTCTCTGCTGTGTTGGTTAAACATGAATACCCTGGCTAAGGGCTAGGCTGCAAATGTGGAGGCACAGCAGGAAATACGCGCTTAAGCCTGTACTTTCCTGTTGTGGAGGAAGTGACACCAGCTCTTGTGCTTTATGTCAGACCATCACAAGCACAGAAGAGGGCACATAATCGTTTACATGTGTTACAGAGAAATTTTTGGGTGACTAGTAAGCGCAGCTTTGAAGTCTTCCCTCTATATGATGTGTGTTTTGTTCATGTGTAATGGAAGCGTGCTTTAGAAAAGGTAAAACTAGGACAGATGTCTTAGTGTGTGCCCCCTGCACACCAGTATCTCAGGTGTTTGGCAGAGTGAACTACAGTGGTAGCTGTATGTACTCTTCTCTTTTAGAAGGTGATGTAGAAAGATGGAGTGATGTACTGCATTTTAAATTATATATTCCGTGCAGAGAAGTAAATCTGGCTTCCTGATGCTATTACAACTATTCAGCTCATACTTTTCTTTATGCTCTTCATTTTTACATCCTTTTTGCCCCACATCTAATTATTTTTATGCCTTAAATTTCTATATTTCAAATGCTAACACTCAAAGAAAATAAGCTTTCTAAAAAAAATTAATCTATTCCCAATTATCTGTCTGGATTCCCTTCACTCCCCTCTAATTTTCTCCTCTGTGAGGTGCTGATGCTGAGCAGAAACCTTGCTTCACTTTGCAAACGTGTGGAGTGGAATATCCTAGTGTTACTCTGAATCATTTTAGGCTGAACTATTTTGCATCATGCCCATTTGCCATTGAACTTCCCCATTATCATCCCAGCTGCAGTTGGCATATTCTTAAATTACCAAAAGATCAGCCTTTTTTCAGTCCTCTCTTTCTCTTCAGCACGCAGGGAACTTGGATGCTCTCCATTCCCCACCATTTATGCCCTGTCATTTGGAAGTTGTTACCTTATGACAGAGCTCATCTGCAAGCTTTGCTGTATTTTCCTTCTTTTAATACATTGCAGAACAGACACTCAAAGTTCATTCTGCCTTTCTTTATAGTTTAAAGTACTTGCCATGATGTCTGAACCATTCCTGCAAACACTGGAGTCTTGTAATAAGCAGATTCAAATTAACACAGTTGTCTGTGGCTCATTAAAGGGATCCTCAGCATAAAACTGAGATGTTTTTTTTTGAAGAAATGACCAATTTCTACCAGTCTCATTGGTGCTGAGTATTGCCCGTGAATAATCCCATTGGTTTCTAAAACACCAAGTTTTTAAGGAAAATGCTGTATAATTTTAAGTAAGAGTGTTGTGCTCTGCCTGTAACTTTAAATTTACCATGCTACTCCAAATTATATACATTTTTACAACTGCAAACAGTGTATGCTTGGTGCTCTTCAAGTTCTTAACACTTGTCATCTAAAGTTAGTCAGATCTGGAATAATGTGACTGAGGTATAATATTAGCATATGTAATTTTTTTCTTAAGTGGGGAGAGTAAAAGTGCTCTTTGATTGATGAGCAGCTTTGTAGCATTGATTGAAAATTTGAGTTTCATCTGTCAAAAAGAAAAGTTGCCTCTTCCCAGTTTTTTCCACCCTTTGCTTTTTTACTGGTTGGAAAGATTGCCCCTCTTTTTCTTTCAGGTTTAATTTTCAAGAAACTGTATTATTGATTTTTTTTGTTAGATTTTTGGTTTTGTCATATTTATGGAATATAAAAATAGGGGGTTTTTTGTACTACTATTTAAAGAGTGACAAGAAAACAGAATTGAAATAGGAATCTGTACACAGCAGGGGACCAAGTTATCCATTCTTAATGTTGCCAAGACCACACAAAATTGAACTGCTGTTCAAAAGAATTTGTCACATACTTCATCCTGGATCACAATATCAAATAATTTAGGTTTGTACTTTTATTCATGTTATTCACGAAGGTGAAAATCATACAGTATCTGGATGGCTGAGCTACAGAAGACAGCATCCCACTGCTCTTACATTGTTTAGGATGGGTATGACATCAACTTCCCTGCCATCTTCAAATTTATCAGAATTCCAGTGTGATGGAAAATGGTATTTTCCTTTAAGGTACAGATGGCTGCTTATATTCTGAGCTATTTTACATGCAAACAAAGCCAGAAGGAATTTACTATTTCATTCGTACCCTACCGCAGTCTTGTTACAGATACAAGCAGGTGCACAGTAGATGGAAAGATGGTAGATGCTTTTTTGTTTTCTTTTGCTTAGAATGCAATGTGTGAATTGGCATTAAGGGTAGAGAGGAGTCTCTGCAAATTAGCGATGCCTCGGGGCGTTCATAAAACTATCTTTTAGCTCCATCTAGTGTTTGCAGACTGAATTTTTAAGTACCTCAAGCAAGACCTAGGAGCAGACCGTCATTCGTATCCTGTTTATTCCCTCTCGATGGTACCCAACTCTGCAGGATTTCCCAACCTTGCAAGCATTCCTATTAAAAGTAGGGACTGCTCGTTATTTATCTACATAATAAATTCATTTGCATTTATCTGACATGACTGACAGCTTCTCAGACTGAAGGTTTGTAGCTAGTGTTAAGTGTTGTCTTGGGACTATAAGCAGTTTGTAATGTGTGTATCGTAGGTAACCAAACGTGGTAACATCCTAATTGCATTTTTAAGTTCTCCACTAACAGATGCCAGCACTGCCTATTGTACTTGTCTCTGTACATGGTCTGATTTCCCCAGTAGTCCCATAACTACGGATGGAGGCAGGAGTTATAGTGAAGTTAGTTTTCATATTGTCATATAGCTCTCTTAAGTCATTTACTGTAGCTAAGTGTTATGCATGTATCTTCAATATTTACATAGAAAAATAAGTATAGTGGTGACAGGCATGAAGAAATTGTTGCAAATCCAGTTCCCAAAAGCTTTTTTACCAAGGTATGGAAGAAAAACCAGTAAGCAGAGAGTGCTATTCACTTCAAAAATACATAGCCGAGACCATCTTAGAAAGAAACATTTTACTGTAGGTGGAGATGGAAAGGTGAGAATTTAGCCAGAGTATCGATGACAGCCAAGAAATTTTAATAAAACCTGAGTTTTCACTCAGTGCTACAAAGCATAATGTTCCTGCAGGTAAGACACTAAAAGAAGGCTGGTTCTTTTACAAGCCCATCAGCTGCCTATCTAAGCTTCTTCTGGTGAGCACACAGGTTTCAAGCTCACTTAGGCTAGAGCTAGTCTTTGCACCTTTTGTTTTGAGGCCAGGATGTTAGAAAAGCAATTTTTGAGACTAGAAGACTTAGCGAGTATACGAGCACATGAACAAGAAGACCCCTTTCTGTAGAGGTGCTGAGCATCCAGCAGTGCTTGTGATGGGTAGCTTTAAACACCTTTCAGTAAGTAAGGTCTGTTGTGTAAATATGTAAGTACTGCTACTGCTGTAGTAGCAGTTTTCTTCCTGCTTAGATCTCCAAGACCTGCAATAGAAAGAAGAAGAATCTGCCATTTATTACTATCACTGCTTTCTCTGCCTTATGGCTTCCAAATTAGACCTTTTTTTCCCCTAACAGAACCACTGAGTTGTATTAATTACAGATACATTATTAATATGGGAGATTTTCTCACTCTTTCAGAAACTTGGGAATGACACAACTCCCAGAGAATCTTTTGACACAGCGATGAGCTCAGAACGGCTGGATGGAAGTGGTACAGGTACAGTTTGAATGTCCTGGTATAAGCTTCTTTTTGAAAATGCAAAATGCCTAACCTCAAAAATCTCACTTCCCTCTCCAGATTGTGTGCCTACAATTGCTTAAGTGAAATACAAGCTTACACTGTGTGAAAAGGATTAGAAACAAGCTCACTTTTTTATACTGTGTTGGGCAGCACTTCTTGTGAAGGCAGCCCTAGGGCTGAGTTGACAGCTTAGCTTTTACTTGTGTTCCACATTGCACAGGAGGGAAAGTACTTGGTGCATATGCCTGGGATACCTTCAAAAGGATGCCGACTTGTAATGGGATCAGCAAAGCTGAAAATGAAACCGGGAGTCAGCAAAAACGTCTGTGCAGGAAGAAGTGAAACTCAATCTATCTGATGACCTAAATATGACCAGTTTGCAAGATTTATTGTAGTCTGCGCACGTACCAGCTTTCAGCTGCTAGACTAGACATCTCGTAGGCAATGGCAGCTGGCTCTTCCAAGGGTTTACCTGGCTTGACCAAAGCCAGGGTTGTCTGCAAAGCTGTGGAAGTCCCTGGACATTGCACACATGCACAAAATGACTATTATGTACAAAGTGGAGTCTAGCCTTGCAGTGCTTAAAGCACCAGTTCCCTCTGCACATAGTCCTGGACCCTGACATGGCAGTGCCTACAATGCAGCCATATCAGGACAAGATGAAATTCTGGTCTCTCTGCATGCTTCTGGAACTGGCTGGCCAGTGAAGTGTTCAGAAGGGATTCAGATCTGGTGGTTTGTGCGTACAACATTGACTGGACTGAAAGGAGGAGGCTGAACTAGGAAATCCAGGTCTGATTTCCTAGTGGTAGGTATCCTGCAAGCACGGCACACAGGGCTGCCAGAACATACAGAAGCAAGGCTGAAAAAAACAGGCTGGAATCAAAATCCAAATGGGGCATATTCAGAGCATGCTAAACTCTATACATCAGCACTTTTAAAGCCTGATTATATTTTAAGCAGGACCTTGTGTACTGTATGTGCCCCCTAATACTATCAAACTGAAGCCAGAGGAGCCAGAAAATCTGTGCTTGGGGCATTAAAGTAGGTGGGAGTGTCTGACCCCAATTTTTCTCTGGTCCTTGTCTTTGTATACAACACATTTTACCCCCACCTCACTGCACTGTGCATGTCCCATCTATTTGGCTTCCAGCTGTCTGTTCTTTTATACCTTAAAAAAGTAAACTCTTCCTTAAGAGGTCCCCAGGGCTGCTCTTCGCTGTTGCGACTGCAGTTTATCTTTGTTTGGGTTAATTTATTTTAACTTACTGGGTTCTAATGATATTAGCAGGCCTGAGGTTAGGAAGGCAAGAGAGGCAGTTAATGGAGAATTGCTGGATGTTGCTACAGGAAAACTGAAGCTGGTGATGCAGAAGGAGAATATGGGGGGTTTTATTCCTTGCTTCATGTCTGGATGTTGCCTGCTTTTTTGTATGCACACACACACAAGTGGAGAAGGTGCCCTGCTGTTTTGCTTACAGCATGGAAGTCTTTTGCATGCATGAAGACTCACAAAAATATGTATGTGCCACCCAACTCTCTATAGTTTGCCAGAGTTTAACTCCAGCTGGACTGAAAAACAGCTACATAAGCTGGAAGAAGGTATTGGGGATTGGCTTGCAACAAGCTGTATCAACACTTCCTTCCTTCCCACTGCCCTTAAAATGTTTGTGCTCAGCACTTTTGTAACAAGTAAGATTTCTGAATGGCAATAGCAGGTAGGTAGGTCAAGTCAGCATCTTTGCCAAGTACCAAGGCTACCAGTCTGCATTTCAGTCTGTAATTCTCTTCTGAGGATAAAGATGTGACAATCGTTGAAAGTCCGAAGCTAACAATAGAAGTGCGAAGATAATCATTATAACCCTCTACGTACAAGCCTTCAACCTTCCGAGAGCTGCAGCGTAGGAAAGTAGGGCAGGCATTTTGCTTGTTTGCAGCCTAGAGTCCAGCAGGCTTTCTACCAAGTTGCACAGCTAGATAGATAGGACTGATTTATTGCCTGCAAGTCAGTGTAGCTTTATCTGTAAATACCTTGGCCTTTGGTTGGGGTAAATAATAAGTTGATAAATTTGCTAATGTGTGGAAACCATAATCCATATACAGTGTTACTAGATAAATCAAAATGTTATACAGTGAATACTTTGATCTCAGCTAAGTTTAAAAACCTCCTCCAGAGCTTGCTAAAAGCAACAAATAAAAAGATGTACCCTGCTGATCACACATTTGGGATTTATTTTCTGGGCCAGGATTTCTCTGTTGATCTTGGATACCCAGCCTTTTGTCTGTAGAGGCACAAAACAGCCAAAGACTGCCTTTTCCACTGGTCATGCTTTCTCAGCAGGTAGGCTGTACCATCTGCTCCCAAAAAGGTGAAGGAAGAATAAGGTCCAGCCAGCCATCGCCCCAAGTACATTAAAAAGGGGGAGATGCCATCGTTATGAAGCTTAGCACGTGTAAGAACTAGCAGGTTTAGAAGCTTTTTTTGCAGTGATTTTGAATGAACTGTTAGGGGTCTTCTTACTCACCCAGCAGTGCAGCAGTGATTTGTGAGGTAATGATGATATTTTCCACACAAGCATATCTCTGTACGGAGCCTTCTGTGTTGCAGGAGATTTTATTTAATGTGTCTGTCTATTTTAGTGCCTAAACTCCAGCAGACCCTTCCAGAGAGCCGGTTTGCCTCGAGTAAAGGTGACTCCGTCTCGGCATCGTCCGAAAAAAATTCAAAAGCTGAACCAAAGGCAGAAGCTGGTGCAAAGGCAAGAAGTTCTTCCAATACACCAACCAGCCCAAAACCCCCACTGCAGGCAACGAAGCCCATCCTGGCAGCACGACCCACAGTGCCACAGAAACCACGCTCTGCCTCTCGTACTGGTGAGGAGCTCTTCTGGGCATTTGCTATCCCCAGCTGGGTACTTCTAAGGGGTGTTTGTGTGGGCTGTGGAGGAGACACCAATGGCCACGTGCTTAACAGAAGTTAAATGTAGAGGGGCAGGTTCTTCAGTCACTTGCTCTTGACTTGCATCCTCCTTTCCCACCTCCCTTTGCCCTAATTCAAATAAACTTACTAAAATGGTCCAATCTGTGATCTGTAATAGTAAAGCCTGAGGACAAGCAATAGCAGCAGCGGCAGAGCTGGTGTGAGTTAGCCTGCTTTCATGGAAGAGATGATCACAGAAAGCTACTTCAGCATCAAAGCTCTGATGTAGTAGCACTGAAAAAAGTAACTATATTTTCCCTAAACACCTTGCTCAAGTCCTTGGGGTTTTCTGGCAAGCTTCTCCTAGTCTTCAAGTAAATGCCTGTTGTTCTTAATAACTTGAACAAAACAACTGTCTCTCACTCTTTTAACTTGTTTTGCCTTTGTTTCTTTCCTTGTTGCTTCTGACTGGAAATAATTGTAACTGTGCTTCTATAACTCTGAAAGTCTGCCAGTTGAATGACTGTTAACTTCTGTTCTGCCCTAACTTCCTGCCTGGTTATTATCTCCAGGTTTCCAATAGTGAGAGATACCTCAGCACATCTCCCATACCTTTGTCTGTCTGCTGCTTTAATAGGCCAGTGTCACAACCCGCTCGTCCCAAAGTACAGCCACTGCAGTTGCAGGGAATTAAGTGCTAGTTACTGACTCTCACAGTAGCTATGGCAAATACAGCTTATTAATTGCTAATGACTGAGAAATTTGAGCATAGCCATCTGTAAGAGACTTTTCCCATACTCACTGTTGACCTTGGAAAGATGTAATTTCTGGTGAGGATGAGGGGGCAGAGGGATATTACAGCCTCCTCCCTGCCCTTCATGTGTAACCTGAGCATTACTTAGTCTCTGCATTTCAGTGGGTAGAATGTTGTTCAAACACAGAATCACCTTCAGGTTTTTAGATGGTTTTATATTTGCTTGATTGATCATTTGAGAAATGGCCATAAAAGTGAGAGGTGTTGGGTAAGATGCTCACAAAGATTAATACAATAGGAAAGCAGGCCTTATATTGTGATGCTTAATCTGTAAAATAGGCAGTGTGTTATCTCAAAATCTCAGATATCAAAAAGACCTAAGCTGTCTGTTTCTGCCAGCTCCTGTTTCCTGCAGAGAGAGCATACTGTGGGTTTAACACTGAGTAATTAATATTTACTTGTAATAGGCCAGCTCCTCAGGTGGCAGAAAAAGCAGCACCATCTCTGTTGCAGTCTAACTTCTATTCCTGTATCTGTAACAACCTGCTGGTTAAGCATACCCAGGTGATGTGATGAAGAAGCCAAGCAATAATTCTATTTACGCTCTTGCTTCTGCTGTTGTTCCCAGTGGCGTGGCCAAACTGTGGTAGCAGATTCTTGCTAAGTCATCTGAGGGCCGAGGAACACACTGCAGAGGTCCACAAATTATCAGAGACTGAAAGTGGTTCCTCAATAAAGTATGTTACAGCTTTAGTTCAGAAATACATGGCTGTGTTTGCCAAGCACTGAGCTCATCCATATGTTGATACCGAGTTTCCCAAAGCAACTGGCCTCACACGCACGTCAAAAGCATGGAGCAGGTCCAAGAATTGGTGTATCTGTTCTGCTCGAGTTGCATTTGGAAGTTAATCACTTTCCTATGCTGAAAGTAAAAAGATTGTCTCCTCTGTGGTGGCTCCTCCACAGTGAGATTAATTCCTATTATTTTCCAGTATGCAACTGAATTAATTCAATGTACAAATATGCAATACAGGTGATACTCTGCGTTCCTTTTTCCTTCTGTTAGCACTAATGTATCTTCTTAGTCCCTCTGTTGTGTACATATGTCACTATTTCCTCCTTGGGAGGCAAACATACAAGCAGTTTAAGTAATCCATTGTAACTGCACTTCCCTGCTGTCCAAATGATGGGTGTCTAAGACTGAAAAGGTCTTCCTGTAAGGACTGTAAAGATGGTAGTCAACTTGGCATACATAACGCATATCCAGCCTTTTAGAGAAACAAGATATCCAGATGGTTTAAACTATGGATGTGAACTTAAGTTCCATGTTTCCTCACAGTCTAGAAGGCAAACTATTTTTTTCTATTTAGAAAGTCTTTGCACATGTGATGTGATCATGTTATGTACTGGGAATTTATTCCTGGAACTAGAGAGCTCTGTAGGCTATTGATGAAACTTGTTTCCCTCATTCAATTTTATGCCTTATAACTGTGAAACAGTACTTTTAAATTGATCAGTTCATTATGTTTCAGTACAATGAAAATATAAATAGAATAAATATTTTCAAATATCCATCCAAAATAATTTTCAGCTGTCCTTTACAAATTGCATACTTACGTCTTGCAGGAAATTCAGTTGGTCTCATTGGATTTCTGTTTGTGCTGCAATAGCAGTACACATTAAAAATGCTGAAATTGACATCTTTGTTTTGGCTATTAAGATCCTGGACTGAGGGCCATTATGTGCTCTCTTGACATAATGTAAATTCCTCCTAGATTCCTCCTAATGTAGAATCCTCCTTTTTCTGACACAGCTTTTAGCTGTTCCTTGGTTTTGTTTTGTATTGTATTGAGGTTTGGCCCCTCATAACAGCACCATTTCTGTGAGCTACAGCACAAATGTAACTTCTCACCCTTTTGTTCATGGTATTCCACAGAGGATGCTCCAGAGTCTCCCTCCGGCCCCAGTTCCCCAAAAGTTGCTCTGATTCCACCGGTGCTGAAGAAAGTTCCTTCCGATAAAGAAAAGGATGGTCAGAGCAGCCCCTCTGTCAGATCGTTTTCTCAAGAAGGTAGGTGTGTTGCTATAACTGTTGCTCCAGCTATTAGAACTGGATATGTCCCTTGATTTGTTTTCACTTGGATTGGAAGAGGGTTATTCATTTGGAGGAAGAAAGAGAAAGTGTATCTAATTATCTGTTCCTCACCTCCACCCATGGGTTGGTGCTCTGTATTTTCTTCCTTTGAGCAAACCAAATGGAAGATGAATCCCTTGGTATTAATAATGTAGCTGAGCAATTAAGGGACTCTTGTGTATATTATGGTTTAGTTTGGTCTGAATTGAGATGCTGATTGGTGTCGGTCACACACAGTAGTGTGGAATGCAGCTCTGTGGTTCAGCACATATCCAGGGAAGCAGCCACGACATTGTTACTTGCAGCCAGCCTCTCGCTTCGTTTGTACTCTTCCTTTCTGCAGGGTCATTGCATGTGACTGAATTCACCTCCTCAGACCATGGTACTCTGTGCTGGGGCAGGGCTTGGTACCTTTTACACACAACAGTAGACTGCTGCCTTGTCTTTGCTGATTTTCATGTGTGCACTGGACTGCTGCTTTTGCTGGTGCATTTCCTTGCCCACAGTGCCCTCTTAGAATTGCTAAGGCTTCCTTTGATAGCATAGGACACGTGGAGAAGTCATCGCAGAAATGTTGCTCAGTGTGGTGTTAGCTGGCACAAATGACATTTGAAATCTGGGGGTAACACCTCTTCCTTCCTGGGATTCTCCTCATGAATACAAAGCAATTCTCATCACTTAAGCTGTGAGACAAAGGGGTGCCCTTTCACACTCTGCCAGCAGTTCTTTATTGCATGGCATCGGAGCAGGTAAGTCAAGGCAGATACCTAACACTAGGTTGTGGAGACCAAGTGGTTGTGCTGCCCACAGAGCCCACAGTTACTCTCTAGACAAGAGAGGGGCAAAGCCATCTTCAAAGCAGGATGGTCCAGAGGTATATTTTGAGAAGCTTCTCCCTTTCTGTCCTGAAACTACCATGGCCTTTATGAAACAGCTTACCTCACAGTGTGGGTGTTGCTCTGCTTTGAAAATTGCTGCTGTGTGGCTGTGATCTGCATGTCAGCACATGTGGGGTATTTGTAGGTTTTGGCTCTCACTTCAGCCACCTATATGATGCCATTGGGCTGCTCTTGTGCCCTAATGGTAGCCCAGTAGAACCACCACAGTCACACTGAATTACCTAAAACTAGCAGGACACAACGCACCCAAGAACCTCTACTGTGTCTGGAAAGGGCTGAGGGTTCAGATGGTCCATGATGCCAAAAGCTGCTGCGGTCTGTGGCTCAAGGTCTGGAAAAAAAAGAGCAGGGTGTCTGAAGTGCCTTCCAGTGCCTGTGGCATTATGAGGGCTGCAAGGCAAAATAGAACCTGTTTATTCTCCTGCATTTAGTCACACCAGAGCCTGTGTTGAGACAGGTGAACTGGGCTGCGGCTTAGGCATCAGACTTGCTCCACTAGTGCCATCATGTTGAGAGCTGTTGCAGTCAAAGGCTCTTGTCACAGCAAACTCTCTAAGCTGCTGTCTGATAACTACATTTGCTAGAGTCCTTGTTTTCTCGTCAGCTTTTCATCAGACTGCGAGAGCAAACTTGGTACTACACAACTATAGGAAAGAGTAAATTCTTTAAGGTTTTTTAATTCTTTTTGAGGTTTTCCTTTTTCTTTATTTCTGTTCTACTTCCTCACTCAGTCATTCCTCTGTCCTTGCTTTCTGCCATCTTTCAGGCGAGCATGCTCAGTTTATTTCTGCAACTGGTAAATCACTGCTAATCTGCCTCATAAGTAAGCAAAATTGTATCTCCTGCAAAAGAGAGCTGCAAATTAAATGACGCTTGATTATAAAATCGCTTTGGGACAGTCTTGGAATACACCTCTTTACACAGCATACCTGTAAGATTGGGCTGCAGTTAACTAACATATATAAATATCTGGACTACATTTAAGCAAGCATCTAGCATATTGATTACTACTCTGAACAACTGATTAAATGGGACGGATAAATGAAATTATTTATATTGCTTTCTGTATGTGGGCCTATGGAACACCTTAGGGATATGAATCCTTTTCCCTGCTAGAGCAAACAGGAGATTGTCAAAAAAGAGATACAGTTCCTGACTGTGCCAAGCCGTCTAGCAGCGTGAAAACCACTTCGGGGCAGTGTTCTACCAGTGCAGAAGAGGAGGCTAATGTGCTTGGGCAGAGCAAGGCACAGCCAACTTCTGGTTAGAAGTTTTTATTTTTCATCAAGACAGTGCTTGATAACTGGCACTAACAATTGTAATAGCAAAGAAGCCACAGAAGGGTGTGGGTTTGTCACTGGATTATGAGACAGGCAGAAATCTCATGGGATGCTAATCATCTCTCTGTTCCCATGGGGACTACGTGGCACAAGCAAATTTCCAGAGCAGAAATGCCTGTGAATGTCCAGATTGGACAGAGCTTTGAGCAACCTGATCTAGTGGAAGGTGTCCCTGTCTGTGGCAGAGGAGTTGGAACTAGATGGTCTTTAAGATACCTTCCAGCCCAAACCATTCTGTGATTCTATTATTTTTCTTTCATGACAACATCAATGACCAGTACCATATAGGACCTGCAGCCCTTCTACAGAAGAGGGCTTATTACAAACCGTGTTTGCTCAGTGCAGCGATGCTGACGTGTAAGCATGCTGCAGGTAGACTGTCCACTGCTTTGTGTGCTTCCCTGCCTTTCCTTTTTAAGATGCGTGCACTGAAGTATTTAAAAATACATTTCAACCTGAGTATTGTTAGTGCCAGTTTCAGTACATCATTCACAAAACCATTTGAGAACTGGGTAAATCAGGTTATTTTGACATAGTACTTTGATTTTCAGCTTCATAAACAAACAAAAAACACCAAAAGAACCCAAACCCAGCACTGTGGTGCAAGCTTAAGCCATTACTTCCTGAAAAGAGGCTTTGACTTACAGTGAATTCATTTAGTAGGCTATAAAAATGGTTGATCTGTGTGTTTTTAAAACACAGAAGCTCCTGTTCTCAAATGGTGTGTGTTTACATGGGGGGTTTTTTAACCTCTTTACTGGTTTGTCTAAACAATGATTCAAAATTACTTTTTTATGAAGTATTTTAATGAGGTATTTGAACATCTTATGCAATTGCATTTACCCTTCAGTTTTTCTATTTGTAAGACATCATGTATCCCTTTTATAACATCCTCAGCCCAAAATGTATGAACTTATTTCCTTTTCGTACTGTAGAATCAAACCTAGCCCACCCAGACCTGGAATCTCTCCTCCCTGTCATAATCAAATTATTATATTCTAGTTTGTTCTAAGATCTCTCTCCGATAAAGTAAGTTTCAAAAGCTGAGATGCTGCCACAGATCTGTGCAGGTCACCTGTGTATGGTTTCATCAGGGCAAGGGTAAGCTGTTGTGGCAGAAGCCTGCTTTGCAGTATGTGAACTTCAATCCTTGATGATACATTTTTCAGGTAATTCAGGAGCAAACTACGTGTCTTAATTTATCAGGTCATAAACTAAAATGGGTGCTGCAGGATGTGTTCTGGGTTTTGTTTGAAGAGTGAATGGAGCCCAAACAAAGGCCATGTAATTATTAGGAGGTACAACTATCAAAAATGACTCAAAAATTTCCAGGCACCTATTTCTTTGAAAAGCAATGGTGTTTGGGAAGGTGAAAATGCCTAAATGGTGGGGTTTTTACAGAATTCTTAGGTATCTTAATCCTCTCCAATTCTATTAAATAGCTTTAAATACTATTTTTAAAAATCCTTTCCTCTCTTTCCCAACTTGCAAAGCCAGGGTAAGAATGCAGCAAGTGCGTAGCTGCTGGCTCTCATTTCCTCCCATATTTTGGGTAGTACAAATAAGGAAACAGGTATTTTTGGCTCAGGAGAGCTATTTGGGTAGCAATTGTGCCATGTGCGCGGAGGTGGGTCTCCACAAGACGTGCTGGATGTGTCTGTTCTGCTTTCATCACAGCAGAGATCCAGGACCGGACAATGTCTGTGCCAAGCAAAAATGGTCCAGAGCTTTTTGCCTCCTGTTTCACAGCATGTTGGCATGCAGCAGCGCTGCCTGGGCACTTGTGCTTGCCCACTATAGATACAGGGAGCATCCCTGCTGAGGCTGCCCCAGCAGCATTGGCTCCCTTGGGATTCCTCTTTGCATCTTCTATATTCCTGGCAGACCCTAACACAGCCTGGCACAGTTTGGAGTGGGTCATGGAGATGCATCAGCGACAGCCTGCTGCTTCCCTGCCCCTGCTGTGGCTGGAGCTGCACGGTGGTGACAGGCAGGCTGTCCTTTGCAGTGGTGAAACTATAGGTAAGCAGTACACGGGAAGGAGAGGTGGCGCTTCATGGCCACTGTGACCACTGGTGCCTTGTTAAGCAAGGTGTGCACAAATGGGAACAGACACAAGGATCAGTGTGAACCAAAGCCAGACATCCTTATCTGAAGTGGTGGAGCGAAGGTGGTCTTGTAATTTTAACATTTATTTTTGTGGGTATGAAGAGAGACAACTTGCAACAGTCACGTTTAACACATTTAAGTGTGTTTAAAGGTTCCTTTTAATTGGAAGAATGAGATTTCTAAAGTTATCAGTCCTTGTGTACAATCACCCTCATTGATGTGCATAATAACTGTCTTTTTACCACAGCAATTGTAGATCACTGATTCAATTAGAAATCTTAACAAGGTTTCACAACCTTCTTTGTAATTTATTTCAAAGCCTATAGGTTTGGGGAAAACCCTAGCCTTACAGAGAGTGCTGGGCAAACAAAACGGGTACTGTTTGCATTTAGATCATGGGAAGTGAGTATGTTCTGCTTACTCCGCTGCCAAGCACAGCAAGGTGCAGAGCCTGTGGTCTCAGCTGGAAGAGGTGCAGGTTGGGCTCAGAGCCATGGGTGTTTTCCCTTCCCCATCAGAAAAGGGTAGGCAGGGAACACCACTTCAAGTAATGTGAATGCCAGGGTAAATGTCTGTCCCAGTGAAGGCTGCTGAGTCAAAAGGGACTCAGAATATGTAGCTGCATCCTGCTAGGAAGACAGGCCTGTCTGGGAATGCGCTGCACATCTGAGGGGTGGCCAGTGAGGATGTCCACCTTAGCAGTCAGGAGTGCATTGCCTGAGATCCAGCCCAGTGGGGAAAAAAGAATGCTGGTCTGGATTTGAAGTGGTGTGATGAGAGGAATGTCTCCAGGCTGTTTCTAACTGTAATGTTTATCCATGTCACAGTGAAGTACTGAGTTTCATATTTCAAGTTTCCCTGCTTGCCAGCCAACTCTGGAATAAAGTTTGCTCACTCTCTCTTCTCTCTCACGTTTTTCTGGGTTGAAGATTAATAGACCTACGCTAGTCCCACTAGTGCAAATGAATTGAGTGGGAGCAGGAGCAGGTCCTGCGTGCATGAATGACTGTTTATTATTTGCTGTCTTCTCTCTTCTGCAATCATTAGTAAGACCTATTTCTGCTTTATACAGCTGCGAAAAGAAGCCCTGGGCAGCAGCCTCATGAGTTCCAGAGATCCTTAAGTAAAGACGGCCATCAGGGAAGCAAGTCCAGTGACTCTGGAGAAGAAGCAGATAAAGATTTTATTTTTGTTTAGCAATCAGTACAAGTGCTTCGTAGTGCAAGAGCTTTTTATAACAATCAGGGTACAGCAATCAACAGCCCTTCTATCCAGCTGCTCTTTCACCACAGGTACATTGCCATGCAGAAAACCTGATCTTCCAATCGTGATTTACAGTGCACTCACTTGGCATTGATTTGGTCCTTAATTTCTGTTCTGTAAGATGCAGACATTCCTTTCCATGCCTTTGCTAAAGCCAGCGACTCTTTCATGTATTCTACTTGAATTTCTCTGAAGCAGCTACCAAGAGTGCCCTGCACTAGGGCATTTAGAAAGCAAAGCAAATTAACTGGACACTGTCTTACACTAATACACTGTACAGCAGGTAATGTGTTGTACTGCTGAATGTAAATGTGTCAAATCTGCACGTGACTTACCTATAAATATATTCTTGCGGTATGCAATTGCACATTGTAATTATATTAAAAGAGCACACTAATAAAATAATTTGTATAGATTATATATATTAAATGCTTGGGTATGGTTTTTACATTCTCCCATAGGGAGCGTCTTTCTTCCTGTTCTCGTACTGTACATAAAGCTCCAACGCTTACATTTGTGTACCGTCGAAAAGCACAACAGAGAAGGATTCGGATGACGTGTAATCATGGTATGCTTCCACATTCGTATATTAATGTATATAGTTGGTTGGAATGAGGGCAATTGAAATTTTATTAATATTGGTGTTTTCTAGAGGCCTTCCTCAGTTCTGTCTGCATATTAGCTTCCTTTCAATGTGTAATTCTACAAGAAAAATAGGTTGACATCTGTAAAAACATCTCAGCTTTTGAGGGAGGGGGTGCAGGTTTCACAGCTACCCACTTACATTACAGGTTGAAGGGATTTTATTCATATGTATATTTGTAACAATAAAAAAAATGATTTTACAACTGGAATGCTCGTCTGTGTTTTTACAGCACTGTTTGTGGTCTGATAGTCTCTGCGCGCTGAATGATGCTGTTGTGTCAGGTAGACAAAGCACAGTTAAAACAAAACCCATATAATCTTTTTCTGCTTCTAGTAAGATGCCTGCTGAAAGGGAGACATGCCACATCACCTCTGTGAAACTGGTGAAAGGAGATCTCTTTGATAATCTCCTCCCTTGGCATCTTCAGCAAAGCAGCCTTCACGTGAGCCAGAAATACCTGCCATCCTAACTCTCTGTTTCAGTGCCATAGGAGGACAGAACAAAATCATTTTGGTAACTCTCTCCCAAGAGCAATTTCCCTGCCCCTGCTGTGGCTTCTTGCCTGGGTGGAAGTGCTCAGTTACCTGTCTGTCAAATGACATTCTGTCTGATCCCTGTGCACATACCTGTTATTAAGACTCCTCCTACTGCAGTATGAAGGGCTGCTAAGTCAAAACAGTATCCTTTCACACCAGAACATCTTAGAGGCACTTTGTGTACAGGTTAACATCTCAAAAGTAGGCCACAAGGCTGTGGGACAAAGGTCCTGAAGGATGGGAGTGCATAGCCAGGGGGATTGCACTGTTGTGGAATTCTGCTGTCATCTAAAATCATTAAGAGAAAGTTCTTGATTTTCACATATATTCCTGATTTATGGGGCATCGGTGAGAACACAAGACAAATGGCAAAGGAAAGCTTTAAACTCCTGTATTAAAAAGGAAAAATAATCCAGTTGTAAATAAACTGCAGTTTTATTACCATTGGACATGGAAAAGACAACTGTCCAGGAAATGTAAGGATGCAAACACAGGTGCCTGATTAGTTGGCTTTGTGAACTTAAGAAAATTAACAGCAAGGTTTGTGGTATTAAATAAAAAAGAAAAGAAGAGCAGACTCTTAACTTCCAACTGCTGCACATTTCTCTTGCTTGTGCTTGATGTCCTTCTTACCAGTCACCTGAGACACTGTACTGCTCCCGCTGTGAGAAATCACGGCAACGGTGTGTGCCTGGCATCAGCAAAACAGACAGGGACGTCTGAAGCGCTGTACAGAAAATATGTTTGTGCTGTTCAGAAGACGAAAAGCTCCAGTGCTGTAATAGTTACCTGCTGGAGTGTAAAGGTTTCATTAGAGACCAGTGGTTTTCCACATTAGTTATGGAAAGCCTTTCCAGTCTTTATTCCAGCCATCAGTGTGTTGTGGGTAGGCTGAGTGGTGGAGAAATGACTTTAGGGGAGTGCTGGTGTGAGCTCTTGGAGACCTGAGGTTGGATTTTGTGTGCCTGTGTGGTTTCGGATGTGGGGAGGAGCAATAGTTTTCATTTCTTTACTATCTTTCTGCCTGGTGAGCCCAGCACTGTTGGCCCCATTGCGAAGAATTCAGATTGCATCCAGAGCACCAGCACTGTACCCCTTACACATTGAAGAAATAGTGACTTTCATGTAAGTATCTTGAGCTCATAGAGGCCTCAGGGAAGTGCCAGTGTGTTTCAGGGAAGTAACAACCGCTGCACCCTGTGCTCCCTGCCTTTCCCAGGCCATGCACTGCACTGGGACACAAATTAGGTCCTTTGGTGGGATGCCAATGGTACAGATCCCTGGAGTTCCTGGGAAGCTGAGCAGAGAAATTACCTGGTTGTACTGCTGAAGGGAAGTGCTGCTGCTTGTTCTCCCATAGCATCCATAACATCTCTGAGTACTGCCAATGCTCTGCCTTGCTCCCAGCCCCACACTGGGCACTGCTTTGAGTACCTCAGGCTGTGTTGGTGGCCGCGGGAGCAGAGGTTGGCACAGAAGAGGAGGTTTGCTGCAGAGCACGCTGCCAGCCTTCCTCTTGCAGCTGAGGGCATGTCCCCAGCGCTGTGCTGTGTGGTCTGGCCCCTCAGAAAAGGCTCACAGGGTCCAGCTGGGGTTATGTCTGACACAATGGTTCGGTCTCAGGCAAGACAGATGCTGCGTGTTGCATTTGCTGTGTTTAGGGGTGACAGCAAAGTCCTCTCCATCCCTCCGTGCATTCGAGCACCGCTCCCTACTAAAGGAAGTTAAAATCTGGCTCCTAGATTTTGAGCATTTTGAAGTATTCCCTGGCGTGCAGTAACAACAGTAAATGTCTGCTTCTGAAGGACGGGGACAGCAATTGTCTTAAATCCTTCCCTTCCACCAGAGCCATCCAGCCGGGCTGAGATGATCAGGGAATTAATGTGGCCCATTAGTCAAAACTCTGCACGATCCACTGCGCTTAGCTGAGAGCTGCCATGGGCACAAGCTCTCGCTGCTGCTGCTTATTAATGGATTAATGTGGAGATGATGCCTTCTCTTTCCTGTTGCACAGGAAGAAAGCTACTGAGATACATTATCTAGGAAAGAAAGCTCTGCTCACGTTCCAAATGTTGCTTTACTGTGGTCATGAGAGCACTGTGCTGCTTTCCTCGTGCCCAGGGATGTTGATGCTGGGTGAGCTGTGCCCGAATCCCACCTCTGGAGATTATCCTCTTCTTGTGCTGAAGCTGGGTGGAGGTTTCAGGTAGTGACACTGTCCTTTGCTTCTCCTGGAGCTGTGGTCCAGGGCATCTCTAACAAACACAGCACAGGTGAGTACCAGAGATTATCATTTAACTCCAGAATCTTGCTGAGCAGGCCTGAAAGCAGAGCAGTCTTTCCCCATCCTAGGAGTCTGTAAATGGGGAGGATGAAAACTGCTACACAAACACACGGTGATGACCTTCTCCTTCCTTCAAATACAGGAGATGACAAAACCCCATTGCCTGAATCATTCCCTCCCAGTGCTGTCAGCCCTCACCTCCTCCCTGTGAGCCCTATCCATAGCCCCAGCCAGGCAGCCGGTGAGCTGGTGCCCAGTCAAAACCCTCCTAACGTCCTTGGATGCCCGACAGCATTCCCAGGGAGTCTCTCAAAGGTTCCAGCCTGCTCGCTGGATAATGAAAATTCCTCCAGTCTGTTGCATAAACATTAACTTGCATCCTGCTAAAGCAAGACAAGTGCTGCATGGGGTTAGCTTCCATCTCCTTATCCTGAATATAAGCATAGGAAGATTTGCCAGGCACCTTCCCAGCTCTCCTCCTCATCCTCCTGCAGTCCCTCATGCCTCTTCCCAACTCTTGGTTGTCTTTCTGGGGCTCTGAGAGGGGGAGCTGAGCATTGCCAGCTTCAGCAGGGCTCCCATGCTGAAACCCAGAGGTACCTGGCAAAGGATGTGGAACCGTGTTTGCCGTGCCATGAGGAGCTCCCCAACGGGGTTTGTGTTCAGGGACCTGGGAATAGGCATCTGAATGTGGTGAAGAAATGCATACTTGAGGTCCCTTGGTGAGCTGCAGGGCAGTGAAACAAGGTGAGTGGTGTAAAAGCTGATGGCAAGTCCCTAGAAAGCAGCCTAGGGGGGCGACATCCAAGTATCCCTTGAGGATGTGACACATCCCAGAGCCTCTGGGGTCTCACACGGTGAAGGGAGGTCGGAAGAGGCTGGTGCAGAGCAAGGGCAGAGCTCCTGCCTCTTGTGGGAGGTCTGGAGGAGAAAAGAGGCTTCTCTATCTCTGCCAGCCGAAACTGAATCCCTTAAAAACAAGCGACTCTGTTTTCCCCTGGGTCTGGGGCAGAGCTGTTGGTTCTCCACCGGCACGCAGCCAGGGGCACACTGGTCCTTGGGATGAGGCACTTGCCTGGGCTGGAACTGGAACTGCCATCCTTGCCCTGCCTGAAGGGCAAGCCCTGTCACCGTACCTGGGCTGCCAGCTCACCCCTCCGGAGACATCCCACCCATGGTCCCTCCTCCTGCATCAGAGAGGGGCTGCAAGGGCTGCATCAGCTGTCCTGGGGCTTTATTAGATGCAGGTTTCAAGCGCCTGTGTTTGAGAAGCCTGCATGGAAAGCAGAGATGTTGTCACGGTTGTTGTCAGCCCCATGGCCCAGTCCTTGCTCCAATACCCCTGTGCTGGAGCACTGTGCTGATGCTGCTCTGGCAATTCGTGATGAGCTCTGCCAGCTGACTCCAGCCCTGGCCCTTCAGAGCCTGTTTTTGTCTGTGTTTTCAGTCAGTTGAATCAAGAAGAAGAAAGCTGTGTGAGAGAATGAGATTTTAATTACATTGGTGCTGGGCAGGGAAGGCAGGAGAGGGGCTTCAAATCCAATTTGGTTTCACTGAACAGAGGAGTAAAGTTAATTCTGTGATCTCTGCTCAGCATCACAGATGCAGGTGGGTAGAGGAGAGCAGCGTGGGGGCTGTACAGCCCCTGCTTTAGTCAGACAATGTTAAATTCTAGTCAAAGACTGAAATAATGGGAGTCATGGGAGTCATGAGAGTCATGAGTAACTGAGCCCACAGCCCCTGGCTGAGGGGCATCGGGCAGCATGTGGTGAGGGGAAATGTTGGCTTTTCTTTTTGGGAAATCTCTTCTTATGCCCCATCTGATCGCCTGAGTCCCTTTCCAGCAGCATCCTAGTGGGAAGGTGTCAGCTGCTCCACTGTAATACTCAAGGGATCCTTATTGTCGGTCCAAAGAAAGAGGATAGAGGACTAATGCCTGTCAGTTTGGGGGGCTGCCCGGGAAAGGATGAAGAAATTCGGCCTTGGTGGGAATCTGCAGATGGGAACAGCTGTGTGATGGTTGTCCTTGCAGCACATCGCATCCGTCAGTACCACGACCTGAACCGTCTGTGCATCTCCATGCACCTCTGCACCCACACTCTCTCTGCCAGCTGAGCCAGAAAGCATGGCGCCAGCATCCAGCCCAGCACAGGGATATGGGACTTACTGGGCAGAAGGAGGAAGCGAGCAGAGGGAAGGAGGAGGGCATCTGACTTGGAAGATGGGGGTTGGGGTCTGTCACTAATAAGCAACTTGTACCCATTACAGGGTGGAGTGGAGAAGCCTATTCCTTTCTGCCCAGACAGCTTTGTCTCTGACTGGGTTTGCAGGCAGATGGCAGGGAGCTCACCGACTCTGTGATTTCCGCTTTGTTTCCCCTTCTGTTTGTCTTTCATCTGCTCCTCCAGCGTTTTCCCTTGCTGGGGTGCTCACAGACCCCTTGCTGGGTAGCAGCACATCGTCCCCCTCCCTCTGCAGCCCCAGCTGCGCGCAGCAGCTCATCTGGCAATGCTTCCGGCATTGAGGCACCTACTGAAGTACATTCATTAAGAGCCAAATGCCTCCAAAGTCAGGGTGTATCCAGGGTATTTCCTCCTCTTTGCAGGTGTGGGCCAGGGTTTTGGGAAGCGTGAGGGGTGCTGTGGAAGAGAAGCACCTCTCAGGGAGCCCAGGAAGGTGCAGAAGCCAGGTTGGAGGCTCCCTAAGCACGAGAGTGAGGGTTGGTGCCTACCACCACGAGACTGCCTGAACTGAAAGGAGGTAAGAGTTACTGGGAATAAGTTGTTCATTTCTGCTTCCTAGTGAGTCTTACCCAAACCCCAAACCTTTGGTTGTGTTTTTCAGAAACCTTGAAGATCACAGGGAAAACAGGTTTTCTAGAAAAAACGCTATTTTTATACATTTTCAAAGCTATTTTGCACACCCAGATTCATATTTTTTTTAAAAAAGGGGGACATTTTTTATTCCTTGATGTCTAATTGCCATAATCTGGAAATAAACCAATAACAGAAACAGCTGAACTAATGATCTGCCATCCCAGAGCCTCCACAGAGAAACTCATCCTGTCAAGTATTATCGCATTACAGCCATTTCTGAACTTAAGAAAAATACACTGGGACAGTGGCGTGGTTTTCAAAAGATGCATCTTTAAACATCCGTAATGCTCTGAAGGAAAAGAATTCCATTGGCTTTTTCCATTTTCGGCTTTTTGAATCACGGAATTGAGATCTCTTACCTCGAGCGTTACTGCACAGCGCAAAGCTGGAGCCAACAAAGTCCTTAATCAAAAGCATTCTTTACTTTTTTAAGTGCTGCCTACCTTCAATTGTTATTTATTCCTTATTCTTAGTTAAGGATATTCTGAGTAAGAAACCAGCTATCATGATCATACTAACAAGGATGCTCGTTGGTATCAGCCATGGCGATGCTTTCCAAGGCCAGATTACAAACCTTGCCGGAAACTGATGTGCAGCTCTTTGCCAAAAATCCCTGACCAGGATGTTCCTATCTCTTCCTATCCTGGGCTTCCAGCTAGGGAATCCCAGGGAAACCCTGTCCCAAGCTGCTCATGCACTGCTGCTTAAAGGCATCAGCTCCATGGCATCTCCTTTTCCTTTGCATGCTGGAAAAGCTGGACATATCCAGGTGTTGTGTTGTGGTGTCCCTGAAAGAATGTAATTTGCAGACCTGTTGTTTCCTGAGTAAAACACAACTTTTGCCTCTTCAGGTTTGGGGGTTTGGTTTGGGTTCTTTTTCCCCTTGGATCAAATAGGAGCCTGCTCAGGGCAAACAAATACATTTTAAAGGCCTTTCTGCTCTGAAGGCCCCTCTACAGAAATCTGTGTTTGCATAAAATTGAAATATATATATCAAATCAAAAGCAACCAGGGAAAAACCTTCTGTAAGGGACTTCAAGGGAGGTAGTAAGCTGTTAAAACTGATCCTGGGAGCACCCGCAAAGAGACAGAGCCCAGCCCCAGGTACTTGAAATTGCCACTTTCACTTGAAAGGTGAATATGTGGGTGACACCCAAAACACGTGCAGTCCCAAGCAGGACCTTCAGGAATGTAAATACTAGCAATTTGCTGTCAGCACTGAGACCTCTAACCTAAATGTTCCTTCTTTTGCTTAGTATTGCAAGAGGAAGAGAGCTTGGATTTCCACTTGTCTTCATTCCATGGCTTTTCATCGTTGTGAGGGAAACCCTCCTGATGGCTGGAAGGGATGAGAAGGTGAGATTCGTAAACTGAGGAGCACGTACAAGATTTAGGTGGTTTTTTTTTCCCTGAACACCCCATGTCCTCTGAACTCTTACGTTTCCCTCAATCACCTCTGCCCCCTTCGGGCAGCTGTGAAGCTGTGAAGGTTCCTTGCAAGCAGTGCACGGCTCCCCAGAGCAGTGGCTGCGGGGCGGGTGCTCTATCCATCTTCTCCTGCGTCCTCTCCCGGTCAGTCTGCTGCACTGTCCGAATTGTATTTATGTTGGGCCTCTCGTCCAACAGAAAATGAGCGAGGACTAAACCAATCTGCTGATACTCCTTTGCTGCCAGTCCTC
>JANHGB010042863.1:0-34235 GCA_026283785.1 Coracopsis vasa | reverse complement strand
TTCCTAAATACTGGGAACTCAAAGGATCTTGTATCCAGTTTAGTCAAATTGTACATCTTACAATGAAAGTGTCTTTTTAATGGAAAGGTTTCATTTGTTGTCTAGAGTATGATATTGCAGCCTTCAGAATGTGTGTCTATATTACCTTGGGGAATCATGTGTAGTTCTGAAATGTATAGATAATTAAGACTTATGGGGAAGTTTGTAAAATTCCAATACATTAATTTTTGTGTGCCTACCTTAGACTGCCACACAAACCTATGACATTTTATTTTTTCATAGAAGAGTGTATATACTCTGTAGCATTATGTGATATATCTCTACATATGATGGAATGTGATTTAGCTAGCAGTTCTGAGCTATTTGGAGAAGAATTGCTACCAGCATCTTGGAACTGTTAGCCATATCTGTCCCATATGATTTGTGTAATACATTTTTTTTTATGTGAATTTTATTTTTTTTTTTCCTTCTTTTTTTTTTTTTTTTTTTTTTTGTCCCTAGAATGAGAGAGCATATTCCTTCTGTGGAACAATAGAATACATGGCTCCAGATATTGTAAGAGGAGGAGATACAGGACATGACAAGGTATGTTCTATCTAAGTTCATAGAATCATAGAATGATTTGGGTTGAAAGTGACCTTAAAGATCAACTAGTTCCAACTTCTCTGCTATAGGCAGGAACACTTCCTACTAGACCAGATTGCTCAAAGCGCCATCAAACCCGGCCTTGAACACTGCCAGGGATGAGGCAGCCACAACTTCTTTGAGCAACCTGTGCCAGCACGTCACCACCCTCACAGTACAAAATATCTTTCTAATATCTTATCTAAATCTACCTTCTGTCAGTTTAAAGCCATTCCCCTTTGTCCTATCATTACATGCCTTTGTCAGAAGTCCCTCTCCAGATTTCTTGTAGGCCCCCTTTAGGCACTGGAAGCTGCTCTAAGGTCTCCCCAGAGCCTTCTCTTCTCCAGGCTGAACAAGCCCAACCCTCTCAGACTGCCTTCTTAGAGGAAGTGCTACAGCCCTCTGATTATCTTTGTGGCCCCCTCTGTTGGGGGCCCCAGAGCTGATCGCAGTACTGCATGTGGGGTCTCATGAAAGTGGAGTAGAGAGGGTGAATCACCACTCTTGACCTGCTGGTCACGCTTCTTTTGATGCAGTCCAATATATAGTTGGCTTTCTGGGCTGTGAGTACATACTGCTGGCTCATGTTGAGCTTTTTGTCAACCAACAGCAACAAGTCAGTAGTTCTATCTAAATTGACTCTTTAGGCAACACTGTTGTTCAGCTTGAGGGGTTTTTGTAAAATGTGATAGTGTCTTATTTAAATGTGCCTTATTTCAGGTTGTCCTAACATAGATTATTACCTATTTTTAAAAACATCAATGCAATATGTTTTCAATTTTTAATCTTAAGTAAAAGGCATATTTATGAAGGTATCAAGACCTATTTGTGTTCTATTAAAAAATTGTTCCAAATGTGCAATGGGACAAAAATACTTAGCTGACACTTCTTTCTAGTTATAAAACTGTTTAAGTTCAGAGTGGAAAAATTACTGGTTTATGGCTAATTCAGATATATTTTTAAAAATTTTTTTATATCCCTGTATTTCAGGGATATCTTATGTTTTTTGAAGCACGGACTGGGTTATAAATGTTATAAATGTTCTCAGATTGTAAAAAAAAAAATTCGGTTTAGCTTGAGGCTCAAGTTTTATAATGAATTAAAGTGTCAGTAATTTATGGGAAAGATCAGGGCAACCCTAATTCACAGGTGATATTTGAAACAAAAAAACCCCTACTCTCCAATTCTACAATATTCCTAGGTGAGTTATTTGATTGCTCACTATACTGAGAAGTTTTAGGGAATATTTAATATCTTTTTCTTGTATTTCTGTGGGGGTCATGGAATATAGTTGATCACAGTTCCTCTTATAACAGCTTTTTTAAGCACTGGAAAGTGTTATGGCACCATCCATCTCCTTCCTCTAGACTAACTGGACTCAGCCAGACTTTTGTGTGAGAAGGTTCTTTCTTTTCCTTTATTCATTCTGCTTCCATTTTGATCTGAGTTTGCCTGTATATTTCTTCAGGTAGGGAGCACTGTAGCAGGCACAGTGTTTCAACTAAGAGTTGTCAGTTTGAAGTATAGCAGAATGATTACTTCCCTGATTATTCTTTTAAGCATAAAATAGAATATGCTTTGTCTTTTCATTTTGTCATTGTCTCACACCTACTTTGTATTCCACTATAACAGCTGCATCTTTTTCCACTGTACTGCTTGCCTAGTCATTATTAAAAACTGAGTTTTACAAACTTATGAATTGAAGCTTTCCTACCTTCTATTTTTTACATTAGTCTTGCAAGTTTCAGAGCATCTCTCCAATGCATCACTTCGAACTCTGATTCTGTCTTCTGAAGTGCTTAGCAATTCAATATTGTGGCTGATTTAAAAAGTAATCTCTGTTCTGTTATTTTGATTGGTTCTATCTTCCATGATGTGTAGTACACAGCCATACAGTATTCTTTAAGAAATAGCTTTGCAGTTTGATACCAAATGTTAGCTGATAAGCAAGAGTGATTTTGCAGTTATGTATGTGATGGTAGCTGTTTACCCTACATGCTCTTTGCCTCATCATTAGCAATGTGATGTGATGCAGTGTTAAAAGGTTTGTAGTGGATTTTGTACTTACTGCGTACCTAGCAACTCAAAGATCTTATCTTTAAAAAAAAAAAAAAAAAAAGGCAAAATGAGATTGCTTTAGTATGCTGTGCTCTTATCAATGTTTTTGATTTGTGATCTCTTCTAGATAGCTTTATTGTTTGTCTAAAAGAGTGACTATTATTTCAGATTTTATAAAGTTTCATTTCTGAATCTGCAGATACTCCTTTTCTATTTGAAAAACACATGCCAAGAATTTTTTTTTCTTTATTTTCTCTGAGTATTTGCAAAAATAATTATGGACAGTACAGAGACTTCTTTAGTTAGTTCTTATGGACACTCTTGGCTGAATATATAAAGCGTCCAATTTTGTGTATCTTGAAGCAAAAAACCTGAAATGTCATAATTTCAGTAACTATCTTCCTGTATGAGTTAATGTTGTCAACATGAGTAAAACAAAACTTCAGTTTCATTGATTTGCAAATTTCTTGTAAGTAAAATGGAGAAGTTGAAACACCTGTAGTTAAATTAATTTAATTGAAATTACTAAACTGCTTCCTTTATTATTCATAGCAATATCTTTTCTTTTAGGAGAGAAATATTTTGTAAGTTAGGATGTATCAGAGACACAAATAATATTACTGACACATAGGAAGCCAAAGATCACATCTGTTACCAGAGAATATAAGATAAAATTCCATCGCATTTTTGGGTGCCCTGATTAACCATGATCTGTGCTCTTAAACTGTGTGTTTTGAAAGTTCCTTAGTTTTATTCTCAAGCTCCTAAAAGCTCAGGTTCCACTACTTTTTAGCAAGGCTTAGGTTGTTGTATTAATTTGTGTACTCTTTAAAGTTCTTATCACTTCACGAATAAAAATGAATTCAGGTGGCAGGGGGGTGTGTGTGGGTAACTTGAGTAGTGAGTGGTAAGAGTTCAGCTTGAGAAATTAGTTGAAGAAGTGAAGTGGAGAGATTGCAAAACAAAATTAATTTAGAAAATACCTCCAATCAAGACTGCAGTTGTTTATGCTTTATTGTATCCAGGTTTGCCTTTGTATTGACAGGTGGGCTCTTCTATTGCTAGTTGCTTTCGAGGTGCATTGTTTTGTGCCTTCTTTTGTTAACAATTTTACTTCAATGTATCATAATATATACAATTATTGTTGTTCTATAGGCTGTTGATTGGTGGAGTGTTGGTGTTCTTATGTATGAATTATTAACTGGAGCATCACCATTTACAGTTGATGGAGAGAAGAATTCTCAAGCAGAGATTTCTAGGTAAGATTCAAAACAGTAAAATGTACATGCTTGCTCACAGTGATGCTTATGCCAGAATATATATGTTGTGGGAGTTTTAATCTAAAATTTAGGAAGAAAGTTTTGCCAGCCTAACATTTTAGGTGCTACTCTGTTGTTTAACAGAATGACATCTAGAAGCATATAGGTTTTATTAACCTCAGCAGGTTTTTGAAATATTACAACTGACCTTTACATAAGACTGTTTTGTTTAAACCACTGAAATGACAGCTGTGTAGATATTCAGCACTGCTTCATGTTTACTGTTGAAAAGGAAGTCAAATGAAATATATCTGAATTATCACATTCAAGATCTTGATATGTAATGAAATGTGTATTAGCTAGTGAGATTTTTGTCAGCTCTGGCTAGATCTCTCCATCAGGCTACAGATTTCAACTGTCAGGATGTACTCTGCTGCCACCTTTTTGTCACGTTTACTGTTTATTTTATTAGTGTATAATGTGAAACAACGTGATCTTTTCTAGCCATACTCACCTGAGAATAAATGAATATGTTACATATGGAAATGAGATATCCTATACCATTCTTACATGTAAACTTTTCCTGATTATCAGCTTTGGTATGTTCAGTAATCCTTACACTTTGAAGGTTTGGTTTCAATGCCCATGGGAAAGCACTGGAGCATTTTAAAAAGACAAAGCAATAAGCTTGCCCAAAACATGTTACTGAAATCTCCCCAAAAAACTAGCATTTCCTGTTACTGGATTTCTCTTGGAGTGGAGAGCTTGGGGCTTAAATTGCACAAATAAGTTACTGCTATCAAGATCAGCTTTTAAGTCCAGGCCCCAAACTAAGAATAGTCTTGCTTCTATTAGAATATATTACTATGGTTATGACCCTCACCTGAAGTCACTTGATACTTAAGGTTATAATGGGCAACAAAACATGCATCAATTATTTAGGTAATATATTTTTACTTGTGTTTCAAATTTTGCAACTTCTTGAAAGGTTGAGATCTGTTTATTGGTTTCTAGGTCTCTACAAGAACAGGATACTTAAGAGGGCCACTGGAAAAAATGGAAGGGGAGTCAGTTAATAAAACAAAATTCAGGGCTTCACCTTTTTGGTTATTGTGATGGAGTTATAACTTGAATTAACTCTTTCTGACATATTTAGGGTTAGAAATTTTACTGATTGCTTACTTGACTCCTGATATTTACTAAATGGAACTGTGAAGGGGTTCCATATTTTTTAGAGAGAATCTTGACCTTAGTTTTGCAAATCTTACTCTTCCCCAAAACTGGGTAACTCTTCAGAGATGTATTCCACTCAGTTCCACAGGATTTGACTGTCTTTTGGTAGGTCCTTATGTGCTTTTTAGTATCTTTCTGATAATTTAAGATTATATTCAAAGCTGAGAAACTGCAAGGTTGTCAGCATCCATCTTCTGATGGCTAATAACCTAATTTCTGATCTAAATATAGTTGTGGCAAATCTACTCTGTTGCTGATGAGTATGCTTTTGTTCTGGTTATTGTTCTAGACAGCAATCCTGTAGTCTTTCAGCTTTTATTTTGATAAATTCAGAAGGCAAATTCTTACATTTTCCTTTATTTAAAGATGTTCCCCAGTCTTCTTGTTTCTGAAAAAGCCTTTTCTTAACTCAGCTTGTGGTGTTCTTTCTTACATATAGAAGGTTTATTCCTGTTGATGTTTCAAAAGGATCTTGTTTAAGGGAAGTAATAATTCACCATCTGAACAAAAAGATACTCTTTTTTTGGAGGGGGTGAGTGGTGGTGGTGGTGGTGGTGTCTTTTTCGTGCCAGTGGTGGACTGATAGATCTAATTCCTTCTTTTCTATCGTTTCTAACTGACAAGCCCCTACTATATAGCTGAAATCTCTTTAGTCCCAACTATGACTGCATTGGAAGGTGCCCCTGTCCTTGTCGGGGGGGGTGGAACTAAATGATCTTTAAAGTCCCTTCCAATCCTAACCATTCTATGATTTTATTCAGACATTATTTCGTCTATCTTCTGTTACTTCAGTACTTATAAGACCCATGGCTTCTGAATCCTTTCCATTGATAGCAGTTTCTGTAATGGATGACATCCAATTTGTTTGTTTGCAGTTTATTATGTAATGAATGTTATGTTCCTTTTAAAAGAGTGGCTTAGCATATGAGAATGTTGCTTTTTTCTGTGTCCTGGCTGCTGCACAGAGTCATGTGGAACCTTCTGGGGAATGGTGCTTGCTGTGTGCCTTGGGGAGCAATGGGAGCGTGCTGGAGCTTTCCCTGAGGGAAGAGGAGAGCAGGCATAATATGTGTGAGGTACCAGGAGGCTGTGGTGCTCCTGCAGCAAAAGCAGAGGGTGAGAAGGGAGTACAAATACATCTCAGAGAGGATGGAAAGAAACCCATTTTCTAAGGATTGAAAAGGGCTATATAGAGTTTGCTGCAAATTGGGAAGCTGTTGAGCTACTTGCTTGAGAGCATGCCTGAAAGAAATGGCCCACCCTTCCTGATATGCTACCTTGTTTAAATTTAGAAATTACCAGATTTGTGGCTTTTCAGAAATGCCCCCCCTTTTAGTTGTTGCTAGCACGAGTACACTGAGCTTTTTCAAGAAGTAATAGCTGAATTTTCAGTAGCTATCTTTACTCTAAGCCTGTCTGGCCTAGAAGCTGTGATCTTTATTTCCTTTCTTTTCTTTGATAATTTTGTCATTGAAGATACATTTGCAATTTACACTTAATATCCTTTTTTTTTTTTTTAATTATTAATTCTTTTAATGATGTTTACAACCTTTTCTGTTGAATTGGGATTAAGACACTAGGTAATTTTCTACCTATAATTAAATGGGTTCCAGATTCTCTCTGTGACTATCTTCGATCTTTCTAGTTTCATTTCCTCTCTAAAGTGATGAAAAACCGAGTTGCAGATAACTTCATCAGATATTTACAGTTGACAGTGGTAATGAAATCACTGTCACTGGCAGAGAGATATGAGTTCGTATAAACTTCTTTCTTGATGGCAGAGTTATTCTAAGCAAATTATGTTCCCTAACTTAAATATACTTTAACTTGCTGATTGCAGCAGACTTCAAGAATTAAATTTTCTCTTACCCAGTCACAAGTGCTGAAAGCATAGTTTCCATGGCCTTTGATTTTTCTGAGATTAAAGAAAAATGTCATCTTCTAAGTGAATCCAGGTCCTTCTTTTGTTTTACCTTGGTGGGAAGTAATCTTTAGATATTTTTATATAACTTTATTCCTTTGCATAGCACAATGGCTATCTGCTGTTAACTGTGACCACAGAGTTTTATTACGAAGTATCTTTCTAACAGTTCAGTTCTTCTGTCAGAAACAGTTACTTTGTGGTTTGTATCGTTTCACTCTTTCTGATGAGGGATTGTATTCAGTTCTTTTATCGTAACCTTTTTAACAGCTGTTGGACTTCTCTTTCATGGCAAGTGAAACTTAAGAGAAATTAAAGTTTGCACTTGCTTATGTCTCTGTGTCTGTCTCTGAAGATTTTTTGTTCACATTTTTGGTGTTATGGGATATTAAACTTCATTTTTAAAAAAATCACTGAACTATTCAAGTAACTCTCCTTTTCTAGTATGCCCCCTCTCCTTTCTTCTGCCTTCTTTCCAAGTCTTCCTTTCATTTTGAGAATTCTGGACTTCTGTTGCTGCAGAGCTGTGGATGGGCCCCATCCTGGAAAAGCATAGCCAAGGGCTGGGTTTGATTACAAACTAAGTATTTTCAGTTTGATCGTGGGTGATTTGTAGTGCTGACTTGAAAGACAAGTCTATTTTAGGGGGTTGACTTTTTAGGAACTTGACATACCTACAGGGATTTAAAATAAGCATGAAGTTTTGAGGGTATTATATTGCTGTTGTGCAGCAGCTTAAAAAATATTTCTACCTTTAGGGTTATGAATAGATAGATCTTTCTCCATTTTTATACATATATGCATCTATAAAATAATCTGTAGAACACACTAATGCTAATAGCCTGTGCTATTTATTTGACATAGTTGCATACACTTCACTTAAACTTCATGGAGGATGACTGAAATGTGACCATCCATTAGATGCTATGAAGATATTTTGCCCATGATTCTGCAAGAATCCTTTTATTGGCAAAACTGTTGGGAAGATGCATAATAGGTGTATACTGGGATTCCTTTCTTTATTCTCTGCCTATTATTGATCCGTGTAAGCATGAAATGTACTAGGGGATGGAGGTGATTCAGAAAAGGAAAGGAAGGTTGATGCTAAAGGCCATAGCTTCTTTTGAGAAGCACAGCCATACCAGGAAGGATTTTGACACACGCAGCTTATTTCCTCTGAATGCTTTATGCGTTACTGTTACGGTAGTGGTGTAATACTGAAGCCAGACTCTCTTTACTTGATCAAGCTGCATGATTAGTTTTCACCAGTTTCTGCTTTTCCACATGTTGATCCCATATGGTCTGTCTTTTCTGGCAGCTTTCTTTTCATCCTAATTAATGTGTATACAGCTTCACATACTTCAATTCCATTATAATTGTAAGTAGTGCCTGGAACTTCTAAAGAAATTGGCTTCATTCTTCACTACTTTTATACTGTGGTTCTGTGAAGCAGTTTAGAGCATCATGAATATTTTATAGTATCTATGAACCTCAAAAGTATTTCTGAACTAATGCCACTGGCATGTATAAATGCAGCTTACATGGAGTCTGCTTGTACAGCATGGCAAAATGCTGCCTTCTCTGCAGTGAGCTCTAAGAAGGTCAACAAATGGGAGATATCCCTCTGTATAATACGTACCAGATGTCTGCTGGAAATACATCACAGAAGAGAAAAAACAGTCTAGGAAGTTCTTGGAGGGTGTAGAAGGTAACTTCCTGATACAGCTGGTGAGGGAGCCAACTAGGGAAGATGCCCCGCTGGACCTGTTGTTTGTGAACAGAGAAGGACTTGTGAGTGATGTGATGGTTGGAGGCTGACTTGGCCATAGAGATATTGAAACGATAGTTTTCAATTCTCAGAGAAGTAAGGTTTAGGATCAGCAGAACTGCTACCTTGGACTTCCAAAGGGCAGACTTTGGTCTCTTTAGAAGACTGGTTGACAGAGTCGCCTGGGAGGCAGGCCTGAAGGGCAAAGGAGTCCAGGAGGGATGGGCATTCTTTAAGGAAGTCAAAGGTGCAGGAGTAGGCAGTGTCGAAAGATAAGCAATCAGGGAAGGCCACCAGCCTGGCTGAACAGAGAGCTTTGGCTGAAACTCAGGAGAAGCAAAGAGTTTATTGCCTTTGGAAGAAGTTCCGGAGGACAGGGTGTTGTCAAGTTTTGCAAGGAGAAAATAAGAAGATCCAAAACCCCTCTAGAGCTTAATCTGGCTACCGCCATAAAAGACAATAACAATGTTTCCATAAATATATTAGCAATAAAAGAAGGCAAAGGAGAATCTCCATCTCTTATTGTATGGGAGGAAACAGTGACAAAGGGTGAGGAAAAGACCAAGGTACTTAATGCCTTGTTTGCCTTAGTCTTTAATAGTTAGACAACTTGTTCTTGTAGTACACAACCCCCTGAGCTGAAAAACAGGGATGAGGAGCTGATTGAAGCCCCCGTAGTCCAAGGAGAAATGGTCAGCCACCTGCTACACCACTGAGACACACACAAGTCTATGGGAATGGATGAGATCCCCACAGGTGTCTGAGGGAGCTGGCAGAAATGCTCACCAAGCCACTTTCCATCATTTATCAGCATCCTGGCTAGCATAGACTTACTAGTGTTACTGCAGAAGTACTTCTTTTAGGTTAAGAATTTTCTGGTAACTTGCAGTGCAGAGTTCTGTAAAAGACTCTCCACTGCTTATGTTTGTTTCACTCTCTTATATTTGTATTTGCATCAGAAGCCTGAGACATGAGCAAAATTCTTACTGCTAGCACTTACCAGCATCACTACTACAGAGACTGATCTTCTGAGGCTGCACGGAGAAATTGTACTCATTTGTTCTGTTACCCATGTTACTAATCATCCCAATTCAGCATCTTTTCTCAGAGACATTTTCAAAATTTCATCTGATTTGGTAATCTGAAATATCTGCCATTCTTCAGATAGGAAAATGCTTGAGAATTTATCTGTTGGATTCTAAGGACATCCCAGAGTTTCAATCCCATTGCTTTAGAAGTCCATTTAAAAACATACTTGGTTTTGGTTTTTTTGCTTTTTTTTTTCCTCCCTTCTCAGAGCCCAAAGAGAACTTGTCTCTTTCCAAGATCTTTGTTACATACCCTTCTGATTCTCACATCAGAAAGGTTAATAAATAAATTTTCTCTGACTCCTCTAACTGAACTGATTTCCAGGCTAAGAAGATGTTGTAGATTTTGTTGGCCCTCCTGTAAATCAAGTAATTTTGCTATCAAGATGTCCTGTCTTCTGTCTTACAACAGGAAGGCTTTCTTACTTCCTTACCTGCTTTCCCTTTCTGAAACTGGATGATTTCTGAAGAGGCTGAATCTTTACTTCTTCACCAGTCCTACAGTGTAAGAATCCTCTTGTTTAGTGATGTTTAAATTTGGTATTGACATCCCTAATTAAGAAATCATTTGGCAGTACTGTGATTTCTTCTCCTTCTCTGTAAAGTGAATTGTGTCCAGAAGTTGAAGACAAGGCTTTATGGTTGCTGTTACTTCTGCTGGCTGTAATTTAGACCCTTACTGTAGATGATCCTTACATCATTTAAAGATGCAATGCATCTTAAAACTCAATTTTGTTGTATTTCTTTTTTTTTTTTAAGAGCTGTATTTTCTGAAGTCATTTCAGTGTTACTTAAACCAGGAGGTTAGCTCGCTTTGTCGTTTTGTTTGCTCGAAATTGGATACGGTGTCAGTAGAAACAAACGCTGGGATATGGAACTTGGTTTTGTCCTTCCACACTGACAGGACAGGATTATTTAGGAAACAATCTGCATCTATTTTAGGAATTATCCAAGAAGTTGCATATTTCAAGATAAAAATTTTCCCATGAGGTAGCTGAATCTAAGGATGTCATGCAGTAACTTTAAACAAAGTTTAGGAATGTCATGCAGTGATCAGCTTATCAGAGACCTATAACAATTAAGATTTTAGTGCTGCCACAGCCTCATATAATTTCAGCCTTGCAGTCTCTCTTAGCTTAAAAATTTTTTGGTGTGTGTTCAGTGGTGACACTCTTAAAGTCCTCCTCCTATGTGTCGTGCTTCGTGAAGTAACCACATTGAGAGTATGCATATATAGACACCTAGTTAAACAATGTGCTCTTGTGGCAAAGAAATGGTAGTGGTGTCCTGGGCTGCATTAGACAAAATACCAGCAGTTGAGAGAGTGGGTCCTGTTCGGAGCTCTCTGGAACAAGAGAGACAGGGACATACTGGAAAGAGTCCAGCAAAGGGTCAGTAAGAATTTGAAGGTACTGAAGCATATGAGGAAAGGCTGAGGGACTATTCCACCTGGAGAAGGGAAGGCTCAGGGTGATTTCATCAATGTGTATAAATGCCTGAAGGGAGGGTGCAAAAAAAGAAGGTGCCAGGCACTTTTCAGTGGTGCCCAGTGACAGGACAAGAGGTAATGGGCACAAACTGAAATGCAAAAGGCTTGCTCTGAAGATCAGGAAACCCTTTTTTTATTGTGAGGGTATCTGAACACTGACACAGGCTGCCTAGGGAGGTGGTAGAGTTTCTTTTCTTGGGAGATACTCAGAAAGCTTCCAACCTCATCCATTCTGTGATTGTATGACAAAAAGTTGCTGTAAGTTGTATTTCACCACTCATTTTACCCACAAATCAAGTATGCACTTCCATTCTCCCTCTCTCCCCCCAAAATTTCAACACCCAGAGCCAAACCCTTCCTCTTTATATAAGACTGCAGGGGCTACTCATATAAGAGATAGGTATTGAAATGTCATTCTCCTCTAGGCTTCCAAGATTTTGAACTTCTACTAGCTTTGGTGGCTTCTAGTTCTTCTGTTGAAATAGATATTGAGGTCCCTATCCATGTTCTCTTCACTGTTCATCATTTTGAAGGGAGCATTATGCCCAGATCCCTAAACTCTCCGTTTCCCTAAGCTAGATAGTCCTAGCCTTTTTTGTAGATCTTCATATGAAGCACATTTTGTATGAGCATTGTGGACAATATGTAAGGTGCAAGTAAACCTCAAATGGCCCAAGTGCGTTTTTTCTCTTTGTTTTCTAACAATTTGTAATGTTAGAAATGGTTTTGGGTTTTTCTGACTGCTCTTAGGAATCAAGTTGATCTCTTAGTGGATCTACCTGTTGTAGCTGTGAGATTTCATTTAAATAGTAACAGTAACCTCAGTATGTATGAAATGAGGTTTGTTTTTCTTTTGTGGATTAAGTTATGTAATTTATCTCCTCAAAAATTATTTTTTTTTCGTTTAAATTGAAAGTTAAATGCTACCATTAGAATGATAACTCTTTCATTAAGAGTTTTAAGTAATTAGCAAGTATTTGTTTTGCAGGAGAATATTAAAAAGTGAGCCACCTTATCCACAAGAAATGAGTGCACTGTCAAAGGATATCATTCAGCGTCTTTTGATGAAAGACCCCAAGAAGAGGCTAGGTTGTGGTCCCACTGATGCTGATGAGATCAAACAACATCCCTTTTTCCAGGTAAAACAAACAAAGCTCCCCAGATACCACTTAGTATGTGTTAGTGCCTTTGAAACCCAAGTCTAAAGAAATTCTGTTGGGTTTATTACATAATAGTTTAGGGGTGTTTTAATTGCATGAATAATCTTGGACTGAAACTAGGAAGGGTAACCATGTTCTTATGTATGTGGATTTTATGTGTACTACAAGAAGGGTTGGTAGATTTTTTAATGTATTCTGTCTATTTGTAACAGTAACTTGAAGCAGCCAAAAGACATGCTACTTAAACCAGAAGGTCTAATGGAAAACACTTCTATGTTGTGTTGGTTTTTTTTTAAAGAAAAGTTTGCCACTAATGTTGTTAGTAAAATTTGCATATTGATAAAGTTCACTACTGGGGATAAACACCTCTTATGTATTTTCTTTTGCCTAATTAATTCTCTAGTCTTGTTTAGTAAATTTTAATTCTGTTCAGATTTCAGTGTATTAATATTTTATAAAATTTGATAAACCTTTCAAATCAATATTTTCAATGTAATTATCATAGCATTCAACATGGGCAATATCTTGGATTTTTAACTTCTGAATTTCTTCTCATTCCTTCTCATTTTCCTTCCTCTTAAAAGAGAGTTTGACAAAGTAGAGTTAAACTTTCTTTATTCACTGATTGTTTTGGAAGATACATTTTTTCCTTGTACAAAACTTTTTAATCCTGACTTCAGTTCCACTTCTTTATAATAATAGGGCCACTTTCTCATAACTACTATATCTATGCTTATGTTCTACTTCCAGCCATGCCTTTAAGTAAGAATCTGAAGGCATTTTGTTCTCAGGGCTCTGGAAGCTAAGATTAGTAATTAAGTATAGAAATCAGCAATAAAAAACTGAAGATACTGCATGCATGCACGCACCCCGGTTTACAAAAATATATTGTTTCCCAAGAAATATATGGGCTGGTTTTGTTTATCTCCACTGTTTAAATTTGTGTTGATTTTTTTTGTTTGGTTGGTTGGTTTTTTTGGGATTCTGTCTACTTGCAAATGATTATGATACTTCTTGCCTTTATCTAAGCAAATCAGTAGGGCAGAATTTGAATGCTTTTTATCTGCCCATGGAGGATAGCAAATGTATTTATGACTGTTTCTGGACAAGTCCTCTTTCCAATGTTTGTTTCTTTTAAATTTTCATTTGATTCAAACTTATTTTCCTGTGTTTGGTTTAGAATATGAATTGGGATGATTTAGCTGCCAAAAGAGTACCAGCTCCATTTAAACCAGTAATCAGAGATGAGCTGGATGTCAGTAATTTTGCAGAAGAGTTTACAGAAATGGATCCAACATATTCTCCTGCAGCAACCCCTCAGACTTCAGAAAGAATATTTCAGGTATTTTAAGAACTCACATTAATTAAAAAACAAAACAAACAAAAAATCAATAAACCCAATAATTTATTGAATAATTGCATGTGTATAGCTAGTTTGTTTTGTTTCTTTTTCCTGCCTTCTAAGTTAATTCCCAGTTAACTATGTAATTTACAATGCTAATTCTCAGGGCTTCATTCAGCAATTGCAAAATGAGAAAGGTGGAAGCAGTCCTACTGCAAACATAAAATTGTATGTCCTTCATTCCCAGCTGAGTGTCTTACCTGTTGGACTAAAGTCAGGCTGTCCTTTATTGAGTATTCATACCTTAAGAATCTTGTCAGCTTGACTCCATCAGCCTGGCGTACCAGCTTCAACAGCAGCAATGTAGTTTGCCCGTGTCCGCGTTATTCTCTAGTTGGGGTATTCCTTTGGGAAGTAGGAGCTAACTGCAGAGCTGAAAGATGGTTTTCTGGGTGCTGTAGGAGTGCTTCAGTTACTAGACTGCCATATCCTTTCTTGGACTGCACAGTTTGGATGTCAAATAAGTAGAAACAGCTTATGTGCAGCTGATTCAGTACCAAAGCTGCAGAGGTGAAAAGCAGTCTGGATTGCTTTTTCTCCTCCACGTCCTTGTACTTTGTTGTTTTTATTGTCTGGGTTTGAGCTGCTTAATGCTGCTTAGTGTAAAAGGATATAAAATCATATTTTGGAATTTGCTAGATTTGTACTGATTTTGACTGTACCGTGCAATGTATGCATGTCATAATATGTTCTGATTCATCCTGCAGTGGTAGTCATAGCTGTTCTTGTTAGAACACCAAAACTGAGCACATCCATTAATATGAAGCTTATTTTGTTTTGCCGTTTAAAATGGTTTGTTGCTTACATCACAACATAACTATTTCATGCTTTAAGCTAGAGGTGTTCTAGGAAGCTAGCTACTTTGCAGTATGACTGTTTATCATATTGCAATACAGTTGAAGCTGAGCCATATTTTTAGCATAATTTACCAGAATTTTTGTATTATTATTGTTTTATCTATTACTGTGGAGAATCATATAACTAATCTCAGAAAGATACTTGTTCACATTGAGCAGAGTGATAACTTCCACCCATCAAAGACATAGTTACAGTTTCTGTATCGCTATGAAAATTCCAATTTATTTGAAAAAAAAAACAACCTTTGAAACTTCTAATGCCTCATATGCAGTATCATAGTTTGTGTGCAACAATTTTAAGCCATGTCCTTTTCTGATGTTTTAATTTCATAGGGGTATTCTTTCGTTGCACCATCTATTTTGTTTAAACGCAATGCAGCTACAGTAGATCCTCTTCAGTTTTATGTTGGGGATGAGCGGCCTGGAACTACAACTATTGCCAGAAGTGCTATGATGAAGGTAATAATAATATCAAGAGCTGAGTTGATTTGATTATCTTGGAACTACATATAAATTTCCAAGCAGCAATCACAAGCTAGACTACGGATTACAAAATAGTCATTATTAAATTATCTGTTCTCTGTAATGGCTCCTCAGATGGTTGCAGCATGTAATTTGCATGTGGTAAGATGTAGTTTAAGTTTAATCTGAAAAATGAGATGATTATTTAGCTTTCCAGAAGACTGAAGTATAGTAGTAATAGTAATTTGACTTCTGATAGTTCTTACTCAGCCAAACATTTTAGATATCTTTGAAGCTACTTTAATTATACTAGAATTCCTTCTATGCTGTATTTACCCATAAGCATGGATAGATGTGCAAAGTGTTATAAGAGCACATGCTATTGTGATGTCTTCAAAGAAGCACATATTTTTGTGGATAAATGTATGTACAGCCATCTTTGAGCCTATTTGAATATTTTGTATCATTAGCTATTGTGGTAGTAATGATTTATTTAGTGATTAAGTTTAATGTAACATAAGATTTACTCTGTTAGAATAAATTTTATGAGTTTTATGAAATAGAAGTTAAGATTATATTTTATCAAAAAAGAGCTTTTTTAGAATTTTAAATGTAGATTAAAAATTCTCACAGAACTTTACTCTTTGTTTTTGACTGTGTATGCTAAAAGTATTCTGCAGAACTAAATACAGACAGTTTCCTAACAGGACTCTCCATTTTATCATCATTATGAACTGGATCTGAAAGAAAAACCATTGGGAGAAGGAAGTTTTTCCATTTGTCGAAAGTGCTTGCACAAGAAAACTAGCCAAGAGTATGCAGTAAAAATAATTAGCAAAAGGTATAAATATTCTATAACACAATAAAAATATTTTCTTTGTTATTGTCACCCATGGATTAGAAAAAAAACTTTTATGTTATTTCCTTTTTGTAGAATTTACAGAAACTTTTATTAACCGTATGGCCTTTAAAAGATTCTAAAAGTCCTTTGAAACAAAATGTTATTTTTATTGGGGAGGTCACAAGGAGAAACCTAAAGAGTATTTTTCTGGTTCCTTGTTGTATTCTACCGTAATTTCCCCTAATTTTGCTCCTAACCAGAGTAAGGTATAAGGGCCTCCTATCTCTAGACCTAAGAGAACAGAATATAGGCTTATGCTAGCTTCCTCTCCTAAGCAGCCCAATTGATTGCCTAGGACGTTGCTTTAAAGAAGGATCTGTAGTGTAGGTTACCCCAGATCTAGCTGTGTGTGTGTAAAATGGGATTAGACTATGGAGTTGTAAATTGTGTCTTGTTTCCTGGGTGTCCCGATGTCATCACCACAATGGAAGAAGCTGACTTGCTTTGTACATGGGGACCGTCTAGTCCTCTTCCAAAATAGATACTTCAAGCAGTTTCTGTCCAGAGAAAAATAAAGATAAGGGATTATTTGAGGAGTGGGTGGATTTTTTAACTTCATTTTGCAGTGTTCATTAGTAAATATGTCCCAGTGTGTTGCAGAATGCTGATAGGGAAGAGAAAGTGTAGATGTTTTGCCATCAGAATGATCAGGATGATAGTTCATGGTGATCTCTTCTCCAACGTAGAGGCTGTACCTCTGTTTTACCAGACTCTAGAAGTAACTGTCCACCAGCCTTAAGTGTTTCATTATATGTGTTTTGGATAGGATAAGTCAAAGAATAAGACATCTAAATATAGTTGTCTGAGTCAGTTTTTTGAGGTATGCTATAATTAATGGAGACCTACTCAAAACGATTAGTGAAGCCTTACAGAGATTCAAATGACTAGACTCTAGCTGTGGGATTCAGTAACTTAAACATAGGCATCTACAACGTGCCATTTGAGCATCTGTTGATGTCCTCTCTGTCCTCCAGTTTCCATCTGTCTTGTGACTACTACATTTATGTAGATGTCTTCATGGCCGATGTCTTCCTGGCTCTCCTGTGCTTAGGCCACTGAATCCTACTCTAGGTGTGTATTTGGCAGTGAAGTAGTTCACCCTGTAAGATTAATAATGCAGAATTTCACTCATTATAATGAGACCTTAGACACATAGTATGCAGTCGACACGGCATTGGGTATTTCTCTCTGTAAATCCCTGCCTTGTGTCTACATTTTTTTTCTGTGGTGCATGCAGAGCTGCAGACCAGTATTCCCGTCTCATCTTAAGCTAATGCATTTTTTTGTTTCTGGGTAATAGTGAGCAAAGTAGTGTTGACTTTTCCCATAGAACTTTTAGAAATTATGTTGCCAAATGCTATGGTTTCTTCTGCTCTTTCTTCTTCATCTTGGTGGGCCAGGCTAAATAAAGGTAAAGAAGTGGTCCATATACAATAGATATTTTTTAAGTAGTTTTATTTTGTAGTTTTTTTTGGGTTTTTTTAGGATTACAGGCTGTTAGCAGACTCAGAGCATGTTTGTGCAGTATTTAGAGGAAGCAGTAAACCCACACTCTGTATGGCTGGACACAAACCAACCTTCAGTAAAAAGCTTTTAAACAGTAAATAATACTGCTCTGAGGACCACTCTAGTAACTCTTGCTAAAAGGAAAAGTATAATACATTTCCGGTAACTTCTTTACCTCCAAGTCAGTCAGTCTTTCACTCCTGCCCATCAAAGGTGCCAAAAAAGTGAATCCTATTCCTAGGCAAACCTTTTCATGATAGTTGAAGTGAAAGCTTGGATCAAGAGTTCCTCTATGGTGCTACTTTGTTAGTAGTGCTGGACCTGGCTCCATCCAACAATTTGAGGTTTATCTATGTGTCTGAAGGCTAATGAAACGGTAAAGTAGCTTGAGTTATTGTTTTAGAGATTCTAAGTTGTTTTTCATGATATTTTCTGTTTAAAATCTGACATGGTTAACAATTTATAGAGGGGTAATACTCAGAAAAGTCCATGCAGAAAGGTTGATGTTCATGATGCTGAACCTTTTTCATCTGTTTCCTAGGTCCACCTTCTCCTCATAGTAGTTTAGGGGGGAAAGTTTATTTGAATCAGGTTTTCTAATTTCTTGGGGAGTGGAGGGATGTGGGGAATGCAACCAAAAATCAAGAACATGTGTGGAGAGAGAGATTTAATCTGTGTTATCCAGGAGGCCATTATCTAAGTTAGTACTTGATTAGCCTTTCTTGGGGAAAATTTTGAAAAAAAAAAAAATAATAATCAGGCATTATTTACCCCAAATAAATCACCATATTTAGTGGGAATCAAAATACTCTATTCTGTCCCCATTCACATATGTTTTATAATGTTCACCATGTTAACTTTTTGGCTATAGCTTTCAGTTTTGAAAGAGAATTTGTGGGATGATTATTGTTGTTCAGCTAGTCTCTTCTTATCTGTTTCATATTGCTACAATGGCCTGCTTAGGGGTTCATTTGTATAACACAGCTCATATGTAGGTAATGTTACTCTTTTCTATTAGGAGTTCACAGTTTCCATACAGCATTGGAAGTAATTACCTCGTGTAAGAATGGAAAAGGGTTGGTCCAATAATTTGAGTCTTCAAGATAAAGCTGAGCTAATAAATACTTGTAGGAACAGAGGTGAAGTCAAATTGCCCTAGACTCAGGGAAAGGTTTGTTTTAAATGGAAACTATTCTATAATATCATTTCAGCTTTTGCTGCAACAAGTTGCAGTTGCATCAAAAACATTGTTTATTTGGGTGTGGTTTTTAATGTCCTAACTTGCAGGGCTATGTGGAGAGTTTTGCTGAGCTTACTTTGAATATGCTTTTAATTGTGTTTAAGTGGTTGTAATATTAAGAAAATTTGGATTGCAAGTAATTAAAAAAAGAGGACTAATACTTTGCTCAGTGAAATTTGCCCAGTAAAACTGGTACAAAATGACTGCTCAATTTTTCCAGAATGGAAGCCAACACCCAGAGAGAAATAACAGCTCTGAAACTCTGCGAAGGACACCCGAATGTAGTGAAGTTACATGAAGTTTTTCAGGACCAGGTATTTTGAAGAAACTATAATCAGCACTAGCCAAATACTTTGCCATGTCTTTTCCCAAGAACTTTTAGGAGTTAAGCATACTGTTACAGTGGAGACAACTTTTTTCCTAGGGCTTTTGTCTAGTCAGTATAGAAGATGAAGCAGAAGTTCTACATTCTACATTCTGAGGTTACTCTACCAAATCAATAAAATATTTGGAAGAATTAGAGTCTTGGATTCTATTCCTGTCCTTGATCTACTTTGTTAATCGTCATACAATATATTCATGCTCTAGTTTCCATATGTGTGAATAGATAATCACCTTCCCTCATGGATGTCGTGAATCTTAAAATAGTATTTGTAAAAATAATTTTTGTAAAATAATTTGGAAATTTTACATATGAAGAGTACATACCTACTGCACTTTTTTTTTCTTGCATATTAGTAAATTAATGGAGATAACCTTGTAGCTTGCTAACTTATCAAACGTGAAAGTAGTACCTCTATTTGAAAACATACTGAGATTAGTTCAGGGTTTATTTTAAGTCCTTAGTTGTCTTTTTCCTTAGTATAATGCAAGCTCCAATGCATCTAATAAGTTATAATTTGATTTGACTTAGAGGTTGGTGCTGGTTTGAGCTAGGGGTTTGGACCAGTTGTCCTGCAGAGGTACTTTCCAACCTAAACTACGCTGTGATTCTAGTCTAGGTTTTGTTATGGGCTCTCTTGCCTCCCCACATATCCCAGTCTATCCCAGTGTGCTATTTATACAAGGACCAGCAGGGTGCTCATGTGGAGCATGAGAAGATGAAAAATCTGTACATTAATCTTTAATGATAAGGAAGCAGTTTTTTACATTTATGTACAATATGAGGCATGTGTAGAACGGAACACTTTTTTCACTTTCATTTGAGTAAAATTACTATACTCAGGAATATCTAAAAAATTATGTTCTTCAGGTTGCTCTGCAACTGAATAGGCTACTCTCAACCAGCTTAACTATTGTATTTTTAGTTGCTCTTGATAGTTCCCAGATGGTATCTTCCAGATTAATTATGCGCAATATTCTGAAGACTGAAATGGCTCTAGATTTTCTAGTTTGAAATTTCTGTGGTTTGTCTTTAAAAAAAAAAAAAAAAAATTTCCATTTTTAACCTGCTCCAATATCAGTCTGATCAAATTCTACATTAGTAATCCAGCCATAGGGTTGCAGTCTCTTCTGGTGAGCCACAAGAAGTTTTCTAGTAGAGAAAAGTCTTTTTATTCTTCTTGACTTTCCTGTTGGCTTTTCCCAAAACATAAAGAAAATTTGCAGGAGAGGATATCTTACAAGCGTTACTAGCAATGTGACTAGGAGGCACTTTGTTCTGTTGCCACTTTCTGTCTGCATAGCTCTGCTTGTGTTCATTGACATCTAAATAAGGTGCACCTTCTGTTCCTATTTCTTTTGATTGCATTCTTTGACCTCTTCCCAGAACTTTTTTTTTCTTTGCTTGCAAGTATTACTTTTGTTACTGTCATTCTGGAGAAGAAAATGTAGGAGCCATCCCATGCCTATATCCATTACCTTTTGAGAATGCTAACTTCACGTTCCTATCCTGAGAAGTCTGCCTTTTGCTTAATGGCAAGACATTTAAATTGCAGTTGATTATGTGCTAATGTTGCCATATAATCAAGGAAGTCACTGCTTATTGATTGTCTTGAAAAGAACAACCATCTAAACAATCATTACTTTTTTAATTAAAAAAATACTCTTTAATATTTGGGAAGATGAATGTTGTGATTCTAATAGTAACAGTAGCTTCAGCTACTACTCTGTAGGGGATGAAATCAGAAGAAATTCTAGATAATCTTTGAATTCACAGTAAAGTTTCATGGTGCTTTTAAAGCATTTGGTAACATTTAAAGTCTAACTCTTTATGCATATTGATAGAAATTTATCTCTACATCAGAACAGGTTTAAACAGCAGAATTTTTTGGTTTGGTTTTTTTTCTAGCTTTGTTAGCCAAAAGAAAGGCATTTTGTCTCCCTTATCCAAACTTACATGGTGGCATTGCATTTTTGTAAATAAGTGTGGGTGGACATGGGAAAGACATCAACATTATTCAGTCTCAGTGAGATTGATGGGGAAAATGTCATCTGAGATTCAATTTGGTGCCGCTTACTGGTCTTATGAATTACTATGAGCAGCAGTTTTATTTCTTCAAACTTTAAGAACGTATCAGAATAGCATTTAACTCCTGAATGAATGTTGGTTTGTAACGTTAAATTTCTAACATGCCTTTTTTTTCTTCATTGTTTCAGCTTCACACATTTCTAGTAATGGAATTGCTGAAGGGAGGAGAATTGCTTGAGCGTATTCAGAAAAAGAAACATTTCAGTGAGACTGAAGCGAGTCATATTATGCGCAGACTTGTTTCAGCAGTGAGCCATATGCACGATGTAGGAGTAGTCCATAGAGATCTGAAACCGGAGGTATAGTGACTTGCATATATACATATATATATTCAGACACTACGTTATTAAATATCTGGAATGTGATGTTATTTTTGTTCCTGCAGTTTTGATTAGTTTTTTCTACTTCTGTATTTTTAATAAAATGTTATCACTTTTACTTAGAAAAATGTCTACAGAATTTGCTGTTCATAGGTAAAAGGAACTGTTAGGAGTTAATTTTTCACTTTAAGCAATTTACACCATAACTTTTTCAAAGACATTCTTTGCCTATTTGGGGACAATTTTTACTAGTGGTAAATATGTATCTATTTTATGAAACAGTTCACAAGAAGAGTTATGTTGCTTGGGTACTTTGCCTGTACATTTCCCCCTTTTCTTTGATCTTAATTCCCTCAGTAGGGTGTCTTTTGGAGGTAGCTGCAACACCCTTGTACTGTCTTCTGTCTCAGTCAAATGCAAAATGAACCACAAACTAACACAGCCAACTAATCAAAAAGTGTAATTTGAATTTAGTGAGTTTAATGGTTTCCCAAAAGATACAATCATTTAATATGTATTTTTCAATAGTTTCTTGTTCTGGTATTTTTCTTGTGCAGCAACAGCTTGCCTTCCAGGCAATTCAGTTTCCTATGGTAAGACTGACCACTGGTTTTGTTCTTCTTTCTGCAGCCCATATTTGCTCACTTTCCTATGATGACAATGGGCTTGGATATGTGTTAGTTGTCTTTAGCCCACGAATAGTATAGTTTGATGTTAGTTCATCCAGTAAGGATGTTGTACTGGTGATTACAGTCATCATACCTCAGGAGATAGCTGCTGCTTTTGTATTTGGAGTTTAAAATGATCTACTATTCTTACCAATGTTTTATGCTTTTGTAGCATACCTTCTGGTGTATTACAAACTTACTTCCTTTATAGTAATCCCAGCTCAACAGGTGAAGAAGTCTGCTAGGTATTGGTATTATAACTGGTGTATGTATAACTATTTTCCAAAATTAGTCCAAAATACATGTTTGAAAACATCTCTGTACTGGAGTCTCTGCACTAAATAAACAATTAAATGAAGAGGAGCTATTGTCAAATTCTAATGTGCTAATTAAAAATGTGATTCTTGGAAAATGTTTTTCTGCTGACAGCATCAAGGAAAGAAAACAGCTTTTGAAACTGATTATTTAAAGGACAAAACCCAGAAATTCTTTCTCTCTTCTACTCTCATCATTCTAGCCTTAATACCATCTTGAATGTAAAGGCCAGATTCTGTAAAGCAGAGCTTCAGCTGCATGGTAAATTAGGCAATCAATTCTACATCATGTTCAAGAACAGAAGTCTGGGAAGTCCAAGTAATGAAGGGTTAGCAAACAGCTTGCAGAATGCATTGCCTCCACAAAGTTGGACTTAACCAGCTTGTCTCCTTCCTGCCTGTTGTTTTGAAAGTTGCTATTTTAAGGTTTCCACATGAACTTGGTGTGGGATATGCAGGCTTCCCAATATAGATGTGGTTAGTGCACCTTTCTGTAAAAAAAAAAAAAAAAAAATGTATAGGAAATTGTTTCCTTTCTAACAATTTCTGTCAGATTTGTTTGATGTTCAACTTTGACATCTAATGTGACAGTGGTAAGTCTGTTTTAAAAAATACACCTGGTCAGATGTCACTAAGGATGAGGTGCTCTCTTAATTGCATGAACTGGATGGAAGGCTTTTCTGATCTAAGCAATAGTAATTAGATCACGTATTTGCTCTGCAAAATAGAGGAAAAGGGACTGGATAGAAAATAGATAATTTAATGTAGTTTTTGTGTAACACATTGTGTTTACCTGATAAATAAAGTAGTCTGAAGATGGCTTAGAACATTTGGACTGTACCTTTCTTTCTGTACATAACCAGTTTCGTTTTTGTCTTAAGAAAGAATCATGTCTTAAGAAAGAAAGTCTATTTAATTGAATGTCACTGCAGTTATTTACTTGTTGGCTTTATAACAAAAAAAAAAAAAAAAAAGACGATTGTATTAATTGCCTGTCCTCACTGTATTAATATTTCTACTGAAATTTGGCTTTCTTCAGATCCATTTTGTACAACATTTTAATACAGAAAACTGACTTTTCTAATAGTGCATTAATGTATAACAGCAGTACAGAATGCAAAATTTTGTAGTAGCTATTCTGTTTTATCCATAATAAATGCTCTCAGGTTGTCCTTACTGATCTGCTTGCAGTCTAGCAATCATTTTTCTTTCCCCCTTCTTAATGAGTTTGAAATTAGTAATCCACTTCTTGTATTACAAAATTGCATAGGCTATAGGATTTCTAATATTGTGACTTCTTCTAGCATTGCGTAGGTTAAACAGCAAAGGCAACAAAAAATAATTTGCTCTCTTTCTCTCAGAAGTTCAAGGGGGGAGCAGAAATATTTTATAATTCATCTTGACCTCAGCCAGTTCTCTTAAAACTTAGCTACGCTCTTTTATCATTGTCTTTTTATCATGACAAAAATAAATACTCAGGTGAAAAGAAGAAGAGATTGTCTGAAATCTTCTTCCCAACTGACAACAACTTATCTCTCTTCAAGTCCGAGATGCCACATTCCAGTCTGTAAAGTTGGAATTCTCGGGGACTACTGTTATCAAAGTTTCTTTACCTTGGTGTAAGGAGTAGGCCACTGGTTAGAGGTTGGACTGCTACGTGACCTTCAGTGCTTGAACTTTCTGGTCCACCATCTTTCACTTTCAAATATTTCTTTTGCGTTACTGTGCCCATAGCAATATGGCTACAGTGTGTTACTACTTGAGGACCAAAGACTATTCAGTTGCAAGACAAGACATTTAACAAGAGTTCCACATGCAAGAAAGCTGTCATTTGGAACATGCCAGAAGGAAGCAGAAGTTTAAGAAAATATAATTTTGTTTGAGGAAGAAGGCGATTCTCCGCTTATGTTGATGTCTTTTGCTTTTTTCCTTGTCAGTGGTCCCCAAATTATTTTCCTTACTGTTCTCTGCTGAATGCTCATTTTCGTTAAGAATCTCAGACAGAACTAACCTGACTTGCAGATGTTCAGGAGGCAGATAAACACACAACATTTTCTTACATCCCAGAGTACCATTTTTTCTACTTCTCCATTTTTTCCCTGCAGTGTCTCTCAGTTCCCCTTTTTCCTAGATAGATTTCTGCAGTATTAAATGTGGAGGAAAAAGTAACTATTTAAGTATTCTAACCAATTTTCTACCTCATGCTGGTATTGATTTTGTCTTTGCTTTTCAGAATTTGTTGTTTACGGATGAAACTGATAATTCAGAAATAAAAATAATTGACTTTGGCTTTGCTCGTTTAAAACCACCTGATAATCAGCCTCTTAAGACTCCATGTTTTACTCTTCATTATGCTGCCCCAGAGCTCTTGAATCACAATGGTTATGATGAGTCCTGTGATCTGTGGAGTTTGGGGGTCATTTTGGTGAGTGATTGAGGTTTTCAATTGTAACTTCATTTTATGTATTTACTTTTTGTTAAAATGCAAAGGATTTGACATAATTTCAGACTTGGATAGATGGTATTTCAAGTGAGGTGAAAATACTGCTGCACAAATAATAGATTCCAGAGACTGATGTTTTCTAGGAATGGAGATGTCTTTTCCTAAGCAGTAAGTTAAATTCAGCATTTTTGGGAATGGAAAAAATACTTGATACAATCTGGTTCTTAAAAAGAGATGATCTTGTTAGAAGATCTTGCAGACATCCATATAATCTTCATACAGATTCATTTCAGAGAAGGAATCAGCCTGCATTCTGATTTACTGGAAATTAATTTCAGTAGGTATAAACTGGATAGAAATACCACTGTGTCTTGCAGATATTTTCATGAAACGTGAATGTTTGTTTGGTTTTTTTTTTTCCCTAACAAGGACTCCAAAGAAAGTCTTGCATAGTTTAAGTTTTCTATAGCCTTGAAAGATATACTAGTGGAAGTTTTATTGTATAGCAGTGGTGATGCCTACAGAAGCTTTCCATATTTAGTAATAAGACTGTCAACAAATATACTGTGTTTGTTAATACTACTTTTGTTCTTCTGACAGTATACAATGCTATCAGGACAGGTACCATTTCAGTCTCAAGACAAAAGTTTAACATGTACCAGTGCTTTGGAAATTATGAAGAAAATTAAAAAAGGAGAATTTTCCTTTGAAGGAGAAGCTTGGAAAAATGTTTCTGAAGAAGCTAAAGAGTTAATTCAAGGTATGTATTCACAAATATTTAATGTACCTTATGTTCTTATCTCAAAAGATAAAGTTTAGAGAATTATGCATATCTGTCAGTGTCTAACCTGACAGAATGGTATCCACAGCTTAAGCTATGTACTGAGCCCCTAATTCAAGTTATGAATAAAGGTGGACACATCAGAACGGCACTACAACTTGCTTGTACACCTAGCAGAGAGCTTTCTAATGGAGTGAGATGCTGATGGAAGGTATGTGGGGTTAAAAGTAGCCAAAGAGTTTCAGAGAAAGTGAAGTCACTCTTTTAAAACATATTTAAAAGCAGATTTCTTTTTTTATGTTGTGGTTGCTTTGTAAAAACACCAAGTTGTGAGATGTTTTAAAAGCTGAGCTTTTGCTGAAAATGTATGTATTACTATCACTTTTACTCCGGCTGGTTTTGAATGCATGTACCACGACTGCTGTATTTCTGAGCCGCTTCATTCACATTTGCCGTGCTTTGATTTGCCCATAGCTTTTGAGCATCTAATTATATTTTCAGCATGAGATAGGCACCAGTCCTAATTTAACTAAGGTTAAGTTCTGAATTTCTTTAGAAGCAGGCTTGTAAGTAATTTTTCTGCCAAAAAGGTAGGCATTTCAACATTCAGTCTACCCTCTTGAACTAAATCCTAGAGAGGTTTTAAGAGAAGAAATTATTTGGTAGTTCTGAGTTAATGTGAAGATACGTGAATTGTCAAACAATTAAATAGCAGTTTCTTGTATTTAATGATTCTTCTGGAGAGAATGACAGTATAACATGGTGTGAGCCTTACCTAGGATAAATATTAGCATACCTAAGGTAAATATTGCCATTATTTACTTACCAAAACAATAAATGAGATTTTCTTAAAAAATAATCCAATTTTCTATTGAAAGAAAATAAATAGTTCACAATTTAAGAGAATGTAATATATTTCTATTAGGACTTCTAACAGTGGATCCAAACAAAAGAATAAAAATGTCCAGCCTGAGATACAACGAATGGCTTCAGGATGGCAGCCAGCTGTCGTCCAACCCTCTAATGACTCCTGATAACTTAGGCTCCTCAGGAGCTGCAGTGCACACATATGTCAAAGCCACTTTTCATGTAAGTTCTGAGAAATTTTTTGTCACATGCTAAATTTCGTAATGTGTTAATGTAGATTTTTTTGGTATGTTTTCTCCTAATTAAAAATATGTATTTGTCCTTATAATTCAGTGGTTGCTTATAGGTGCAATTTTTTCTGCAATATCTAACATCTATGATTAAGTAAAGTGAAAACATGAATGATGAGGCAAGAATATATTTCTTGAAGAGATTTATATTAGTGGGGTTTAGAGACATGGGGTTCACGAAGTAGGTATTGTAAATACTCTGTTTCTTAGAGAAATATTTTAAAAGGTCTTCAAACTTAGGAAAAAAAAATCTTTCTGTTTAACTTAAGTGACTATTTGACTTTTTGTCCTTATGCTTACAAAATTGAGGTAAAATTTCTGGAATATACCTAGTTCATGTTTTTAAAATCATGGATACTTTTTTTTAATGGACTTGCTTGTCTACCATTGTATATTTATTAAAAATGTTTGAACTGAAATTGTATTATGCAAACATAATGTTGATTCTCAAGTTCCCTTCTGCAGAGAGTAAACTGTAATTAAGCAGATTTATGCTGAAATAATTGCAGATATTTATTATCAAGAAGAGAAAAAGAAAGTAATTGTTACTTGCAGAGGTACTGAAAATGCAACATAAATTTGGGCTGAAGGAAAACCAGTGAAGTTTAACAAAGCATAGTTCCTGAAAATGTAGTTCTAAATAGGTTTAAGGCTTAATAAAAAATACTTCTAAATTAAAAACAATTAGAAAACAACAATTAAAAACAAGAAGGAGATGATAATGTCAATTAATAATGTTATGTATTGGCACTTGAATACTTCTAAAGGCTAGTAAAGTTATTGTTAAAGTTATTCATAGGGATCCTTCAAGAGATTACAGTTTATCTTATGACTTACCGTAGAACACTCATAAAAAACTACAAGCCATAAAATGTCTTAAACCTCTTGGAAAGCTTAGAATTACCTTTTATTTTTAAACAGGCCTTTAACAAGTACAAAAGGGAAGGATTTTGTCTCCAGAATGTTGACAAGGCACCTCTTGCAAAGAGAAGGAAAATGAAAAAAACAAGTACAAGCACAGAGACACGTAGCAGCTCCAGTGAAAGTTCACATTCTTCTTCCTCTCATTCTCATGGTAAAACTACACCTACAAAGACACTGCAGCCAACAAACCCCACAGACAGCAATAACCCAGAAACCATCTTCCAGTTCTCTGACTGAAAAGCAGAGAATACCCTGTCTTGAAGATTTAAGTGGTCATAAACTTGGTAGTTTATTACAAACCTATATTGTCTTCTCTCACCCAACCTCCCTGTGGTTTGCAGGCTACATTAACGTGTCTGTCGCTTTAAAAATATATTTCAATCATTTTTTACCTTTGTATTTCAATACATTTCTTGTTAGCATTAAGTTTGGTATCACTGGATATGGTATAATAATATTATACAACCAACATTGTATTCTCTTAGGGCTAAATTACTATTGTGCAATGAAGCCCAAGGTCAGGAGCTATGCTGCTCATGGTACAGCTTGGAGGAAGACAGTTTCTCAGTGTCAGTCTTCCTCCTAGTTTCTTCCCCAGTGTTCAAAAGAAAGGAAAGCTCTGTAACATGTATAGAACTCTTGAAACTTCTGCTTTTACCCAGCTTTGTGAAGAACATCATAGAATTTGATTCTTCATGCATGTAAAGAGTCATTGGTACAATGCACCAAAGCAGTGTAGTATTTTAAGGCCTTTTAAATTTGTGGTTACATTCTACCCCATTTATTTGAATTTTAAGAGTGAAATGAAGTTATGGAACTCTTACGTTCTTTCAAGAAGTAACTCCATGTATCTTGTTCTGAACAACTGGGAATATAAGTCTTGAGTTGTTTTGGGGTTTTTTTAATTTAATTTTTTAGAAACATCTAGGGTAAAAGATGTCTGATGAGGTGAGATGTCTTGTACTGTGATACAACAATTTTTATTTCTACTTTTTGAAGTTACTAGCTTTTAAAATGTTTTACAGATTCTAAAATGTAATGCTGTAAGAGAAAGTGAAATTTCATACTGAATGCTTTGGAAAATGGTCACATGTTAAAATATCTATTTCAAGAATTAACTATAATTTATATTTTCTTTTTATATTTACACAATAACTTTAAAATACTAAGTTTTTTTAAAGATGCAAAACTCCAGTCTCAGCATTTGTTATTATAGGGTCCATACAAAATGTATAACAAGTTACTGAATTTTGCATTGTGCAAATATGGCAGTTTAATAGTGACTGTAAGATATTAGAATATATGTTTTTGCACTTTATGACATCAAAAGGAGATGGTTTATAATAAAGTGCACTCAGATCTCTCTTCCTACAAGGTGCTGAGCACTGTTTTACTGGGTTGAATGACCTGAAATCCACCGTATTCGGTGGTTGTGGTCATTGTGAAGGAGAATTCTGTACTTTGCAGGAATGAATCCCTGTATATTACCTACTGTTTTCATTCCTTACTTTAAACTGCAAAGCTCTTTCTATCTTGCTTTTACATTGTATATAACAAATACTAGACCTGGGCACCTTGTGTAGTGTAGATGTTAACAACTTATGCACTGGGAATACTAAAGGGAAATTATATTGAACACTGTGCTTCACAACTTGTTCACTGTGGTGTTCTACAGTGAAATATTTCCTACTGTGATAGTATAGTATGTACATAACTGTTTGGAATCATAAATGTGACTTACAGAAACATCAGCATAAACTTTTAAATTGGTATATTTTATAAATTTATGGAGAGCTCTTTTATTGCTTATATTCTCAATGATTAGGGGTAACTTAAGTGTTAAAGATGACTCCAGTTTTGCATATGCTTACATGTGTAAGTTTTCACTGAAGTCGGAGAGACTCCTTGAGTAAAGTTTAATCATACGCCTAAATTTGTATGATGGAAGACTAATTGACTAGAGGATTTTGTTAACAGCTTGCTCTGTCTTAAAGTAACCTTAATCCAAACCCTATGCAAAAAATGGTTATAGGAATTGTTTATATCAGTGGTTTTATTTATAAAATTCTATCAGATATCAGTATTGACAAGTACAATACATCCATGTTTACAGGGATTGTGTGTATCAAAACAAGGCTTTGAAGCCCAATGTGTTTGTTCTGTGTTTCTTTAATATTAATAATGGCATTCTGAGGTTTTGGAATTGCTCATGTGAAATAGTTTACTACTTTCTTGATGTGAATGTCAACAGTAATTGCAGCATTAATTTCAGGTTGATGTGAATATTGAGATTTGCACTGTTTATGTAGAAGTAGTATATTTAAAGATCAGTATATGTGCTAATAACCCAACCAGTTTTAAGTGGCCGATGTTAAAATATTGAAAAATAATTGTCAATGTAATATATTCAGGTTTGCTTTCTGAATGCTCTCTTTGGAAATAATCTCAATAGTGAACATGGCTCATTTGTAAAAGAATACTTTTCCTCTCCCCAATAAACTTGCTGTAAATACAACAAACAATCCACCATTAATACTTGCTATGCAGACAGTACAAATGAATTGGGAGATTGGAGAACAGGTTGCCTGTAAAGTTAGCACTTGAGGAGTTTATGGAATTTATTTTCTTCAGGATGAGGAAAACAAAATAAAAGGGCATTTTTCGGTTTGATTTCATTTAAGCATAAGAAACTTTTGGATACCAGGTGGATTTAGAATATTATTAGAATTCAACACTTGTATCAAAGACAACTTTTATAGATGAGTATTTCTGTGTCCTCTTTGTGCTCTAACAGTAGTTATTAAATAAGAATTTATAAACAGGGTAATTCTTTTTGGCAGGGGTGAGTACATTTAGGTGTCACCTTGCATTTGCTTTGAACCAGTTACCTGGGGTAGCTGAAATGTTTATCACCTCCATCTTTCTGCTGCCTCCAGGTAACAGAGCTCTGGAGGTGTTTTTGACACTAAGCTGTCTGAAATTTTAGATTAACATCTTCACATAAGCAACTGCGTAAAGAAGTTTCCTTTTACATTGATAAAGCTGAGTTGCAAACTAGGCAGCTCAAAAGCAGGTTCACTTTTTGTTCAGATGAGCAGTCTCCCTGCAGGAGACTGGTTACTCATGGTGAAACAATGTTGTCTCAGCTTACTCTGTTGTCCAGGCTGGCTCTCTAGGTCATATAAAGACCGTGGGCTAATTTTTTTGTACTCATACCACTATTTCAAATTTGAGGTACACAAGCCAATCTTCCTTAGTACTATAAATACTTCGTATTGTGTCAGTAAAGAGTTGTTAGACTGTATATTAGGTTTATATACTCACATTAGGTTTATTTCACGCTGCTGCTATGCGTCAGTCAACTTTAAAGTCTAGTACTGATATCTCTCTACTGTGAGAAATGTAATGCAATTCCCAATAATGAGGGCAGTTTTGTTGGAAAAATCAGATTTCTTATCAGTAAAGATTTAAATAACTGGGTATTAATCTAATCTTTAAAATAATCAATATTCTGTAAAGCTATTTATTTGTAATGCTTTCAGAAACAAATGTTAGTAATCAAGCGGTAATTCTGCTAAAGGATTTAGAGAAGTACAAATGAAGTAACATGACTGACTTACTGTTCCTCTGCCTTAGTGAAATTTCTACACTTTCCTATGAGGAAAAGCAGCTGAAAAATTTATTGTTTCTTAGTAGAATGCTCAGTGTATTTGCCATATGTATTGTTTGCAGCTATGAAAAAAACTTCATTAAAATGCCTTATTAAACAGTTTTTTTGGGGTAACACAAAAATACAGTATTTCATCAGAATGGAATTGAGGTTTCAGGTTGGCATTCCTCGTATTTTCTTAGTGCTTTTCCGTGGCTACTTTTCTGAACAAGGTAGCAATAACCTGCACAGCCATGTTCCCTAGCATTCATCTAGGAACAGAATTGTTCTTGGCAGAAAATATTCCCAGGATGATGATACATATTTATTCATTGTGGTAAAGTGTTGCACCAAGTGTCTTGTATTTTTAGTATGTGCATGTATTATGTGTATGTATATAGATATATGCCGTATTGCATGTCTAGGCCTCAATTTAAAGTAATACATCTTTGTTAAGAGAACCTGTACTTAAAAATGAGTTCTTGACTCACACAGATTCAAAGGACCAGACAAGGGGGCTACCACAGAAGAGGATGAAGGTTATGGGAAGTCAGAGATGAGAGGCTTCTGGGAAGATGTTTTCAGGGGTAAATTTCTCCCCTCACTATCTCCATGTGCGACTGTCTACCCCAGCCAAAACCAGCACAGTATGTAATATTCACTGATGCTGAATTGCAAGCTTTCTTGCTAGTTACGCAGCATAAACACATTTCCTAGATCTGCAAGTCTGTGAGTATGTGTGTTTGTCTACACACGTGTGTATCTTTATATGTCATTTTGGTCTTCAGGTGGAATTTTTTATTATTTTTCAAGTATCATTCCGGGTGTTTATCAAGTTAGCGGTGTTCATTTTTTCCTTGCAAATATGACAGTCTTTATCAACACGAGTTTTTATGTTGCAAAACATGACATTTTCTCCCTTCAGTGAAGATAATTGAATAATCTGCATGGAGAGACCAGGAAGTAACATTTGTGCTGTTTCTGCTGTAAAAAGATTTAAGTGCTTTGATCTTTCTTTACCTGTGAGAAATATTTCTCAGTTTGCTCCTTTGACATAGAGGGCCCTGGATTCCATAAAAAATAAGAACTGCAGAGGTGTTTGCTAGCTCTCGCCATCCTTCTTCAATAGATTCTGGATGTTCAGAATACCTTCATAGGAAAAAAAACAAACTTGGGATGATTCCTGTGGTCTCCACTAGTAAATAAAATGATGTCTTCAATTACATAGACCAGCTGGAGCAGTCTTACGTATTCTTATCCAGACGCAGCAAGAGCAGAGAAATATAAAGACACCTGCAAGAATGTAAATTTGAAGAAAACCCATGTATTTTGACAGCCTTTATGTTCTGTGTGACATGAGGGGTAGTCTGCAAGTGCCTGGAAACCCCTGGTTAGCATTTAGGTAGGTGAGATGGCATGGGCTGCTCTGACAGCTCCTCACAAGCCATTCCAAATCATTTCTGCTGATAGGTGCTCTGCCCTTTCCTTGTTTCTGATCTTTGTATCCACTTCTCAGCCAGCAAGGGTGGGGAAGTAAGTGTTCTGTTAATTTAGTTCAGGCATTTTGGTTAACACTGGATTAATTGATTTCATAGTTAATCCAAAGTAAAAGTAGTAATAAAGCATTCATGCAGAAGTCTGTTAACTTACTTTGAAATGCCAACAATAAAGCTGAGAAAAACAGAGAACCCTTCTTTAATTGCTATATCCCTACTGCTTTTATGTTCAAGTGTTAGTACTGTTCTACTTTGACTGACATGGTGATACATGCTATCCATAAGCAGCCCTGGAAGGTCATCTAGTTAAATTTTAAAGCTGTCAGATTAAGAGGAAAACTGAAGATCACCACCAAAGTGAGAACAGGCCTTTAATCTTAACCTACATCTGAATTACAAAAATGAATACAAGGTTGGCATTGACTTTCAACCTGTACAGACTTATCATTTACTTCAGCAAATTTTGATGCTTACACACATCCTTACTGCACCTGTACAGGAAAAAAAGAAAAAGAAAAAAAAAAAAAAAAAAAAAAACAAAAAAAACCAAACCAGCAAAATTATTTCCTGTCAGAAAAAGCTATCTTTTGCCAAAGTCCCAGGTGAAGAGATAATCCGTAATTTCTACCTTTACCTCTGAGGCTGTGTAGGCAAGTGAATCGGTGACAGGTTCTGACAGCTGGTTATAAGGAGCAGACTGTGTTAATTTGCAGTAAGTGGAATAGAGCGACTTGTGTCTTGCATTTGTGTGGGCAGGGAGAGGGGGAGGGGGTACAATGGGAAGAAGAGAGTGCTGAGTGCTTTGCCTCACCAAAATGTAGAGGGCATTGTTTTTGAAGAAATAATGGTCTACACATTTAACTTAAAATCTTGAAGGAAGAAAAGCAGCACACACACACAAAAAACCAAAACAAAACCCCCAAACAAACAAATAAAAAAACCCCACAAAACAAACAAAAATTTCTAAAAAAACCCACAAACACACTCCTCCCCCCCCCAAAAAAAAAAAAAAAACCACCAAAAAAACCCCCCACAACCAAAC
>JANHGB010042858.1:5049-18826 GCA_026283785.1 Coracopsis vasa | reverse complement strand
TTGTTCCAACAGTTCCATGTCCTTTTTATGTTGAGGACACCAGAACTGCACACACCTTCTGCGTAGGACTTATATCCTTGAGTGAAGAAGATAACATCACAGGCAATAAACTTTGGCATCCATGTACAAATATCAATTCTAACAGTCCATTTTCCAGATAAATTAAATCCTACATGCCCTAACATAAGCAAACACCTTGGCAGAAAGGTTATCCTTGGCTTATAGAGATTAACAAAACAGAACATTATGAAGAAAAACAAACCTGGACATAAAGCCAAAAGCAAGACTTAACACACCCCATGAAATTCAGTCCCCTGCTATGGGTCACTCAGAGCTCACCTCTTCCAGCAGCAATGAGGTTTTCTTAAGAAGGTTGGCAGGGAGGTTAGTGCCTGGGCTGGAAACTGAACTCCAACAGCGCTGGAGAGAAGACCTAAAGAGCAGTTGTTCATCTGACACTACAGACTGACATTCTTATTAACCCCACCTGATTTGCATCAAAGAACAGCCTCCTGCTGACAAATGTGTGCTAATGAGACATGCAGGAGCACAACCTTTTAAGAGGAAAATCTCTGTAACCTCCACACAGGAGGGGAAAATTGAATAAAAAGATAATTCATTCCTGTAGGCCATGAAAAGGGGTAGGAAATTGCTTGAGTCTTTTTTCTTCTAGGAAAAGGAATTTTGGTGGAATGGGTCATCTGTAGAAAAGAGCAAGAACTCCTTTATATTTGATATTAGTCAACAAAACTTGAGAGACGTGGCCACCAAAGTCCTGAAGCCATCAGCAGGTACCCCTAAGACCTTATGAAGGATAGGTAAGAAGTCACAGCACTGTAGGAGAGCAAAATGCAATGTTCAACCTGAAACAAACCAAACCGGAGTGAAGGCGAGAGTATGACAAATCCATCTCCTTCTCCTTCAGTTCCTGGAACTGGCCATCTGTGTGTGGAAGCTGCTAAAAGAAGATGAGGACGACTGAAAGCAAATCTGGATCTCCCACAAATAAATCATGCCCACTCAATTCCTATGACAGAGCAACATTTGTGGATAGACAGAAAATGCAAGTTGCTATATCTCAATTTCAGAAACGCTTCTGCCACCCTTTCCCGTGCTATTTTTACAAGGATGTTTGGGAAGCAGGAGATAGATGATTACGAAGTGTTTGCAAAACTGATTGGAAAACCACACACTGAGAAACCTCATCAGTTGCTCACAATCAGAAGGGACGGATGTATTAATCCAAGTGCTGTGTGGGCCCATTCCCAGCCTGGTAAGACTCCAGGTTTTCATCAAATGACCCGGATGCTTGCAGAGAGATTGTTCCTATTAAGTTTGCTGACAGCCACCAGCTATGAGGGGCTGGGAACAGGCTGGGAAGTGAATTTTGAATCCAGAATGACTCAGACATGTTGCAGAATCAAATATACAATTCAGCAGAGGTGCATATGAGCTACCAGACCTGGGCAGGAGCAATCAAATGAATAAAGGATGGGGAAAACACTAAGTGACAGCTGAAGAAGGACTCTTCAGATAGCACGGACTGCAAACCAAATGTAATTCCACAATGTCACGTCATCTGCAAGTAAAACTAACACCCTTTTACATAGAAAGGTGGTTAGAGTCTGCAAGAACTGTGAAATCATCCTTTTACACAACATCAATAAAAGCCTCAGCTTGAATGCAGTGCCCAGGTCTGGGTACCACAGATCAAGCAGGATGTGATACAGCTGAAGTTCATTCAGATTGAATCAGTGCAGCCTAGTCAGACATCGAGAAGATCACAACTTCTGAGACTGGGGGGGAGAAATGAGCTGCCTATGATAAAGAGGAAAGAAAGTGTTATTGCTGTCGTCAGGCATCCAGAAGAGTGATGCACAGAGGGAAGGAGTAATCTATCATCTGTGTTAGGACAGGAAGCGATGGCATCAAAAATGCAGATGCAGAAAGCTTTTCCTTAAGTCTAGTGAATGAATTTGAGCTGATGTGGTGTTTGCAGCATGGATATATTCAAACGCAAGGTGGACAGACAGTAACAAAACTATGGCCAATGTTAGCTCAGGCCCAGACAAACTCTCTCTGCCCAGTTTCAGCTTAAGGAAATGAAGATCACCGTGATTCAGCTCCAGACCCAGGAATGTCTGTCTTGATACACACATCCCAGTTTCTTCTTCTTTTAATCTTTCATTTTGCTGCATCCGAGGCAAAGCTGACAAGTGATGCAAGCAGCCTGATGAGCAGGAGTTATATTAAAGAGCACTATTGTGATAAATTCTTCAATAAGAAAGATAAAATCTTTCTTCCTAGGAGATTTATCTACAAAGGTTTCCTCCTGTCTAATTCTAGCTCCTCGCATTAGTTTTCCATCCCTTTCAGACACTTTTTTCTCTATTTCTCCCATCTATTTGACAAGTGGGGAAGGTCTGGGGCTGTAGCAGAGAACAGGACAGAACATGGGAGCTGATTCCCCCAAAACCAGCAAGCAGGAAGGGGCAAAGATCTATTAATAAGTCTCTTTTCCTGGCCATTCCCACTCTGCAAATAAAGGGTACAGCTTTGCTAGAAAAAAACAACAAACCTGAACAGAAAAGCACTGAACATCCTCATTTACCTTTAGTTTTCCTTTGCCTTCTATACAAACCATGTGTTAAAAAATAAAGAAGAAGGAAGTCACCTAAATGCATATATCTGAAATACAACGGGTCTTCCGAAGCTGTCTCTGCTGTAGTCAATCAACCATTTAACTCAGGCTGGTATGTGATGGGATCCTCAGCTGGTCACCTGGAGCACCATGAAGGAGATCCCATGTGCTCTGTCCTTCTGCTCACTCCTGCAGTGATCCTGCAGTAAGGACTGACTGAACATGAGGTTTGCTACAGCAAAACATAGAGAATCTTCCTGGACTTCGGAAAGGCCATAAAGGACTTTAGGGAAGTCTTCTATTGCAAGATGAAAGGTCTCTTTTGGAGACACGCTATCACACTGGTATCAGTGTGATACACACAAGCTTACTCTAATCAGAAAGTAAATGATTCCCTCACCTTCCCCAAAACATCACTGCTGGTTTGCATTTTCTGGCCCTTCTGTTCTGAGTGACAGGACAAAAGCTCAGAGTTATTAACATGTCCCATCAGAAAACTTTTTAAGAGTGGCTGGAGGAGAGAAATCACCAAAACCCTAATGGTGATGCACTTCTGAAACACTTGGATCCTCTCAGAAACAATCCATGGGGATTCTGGTTTTCCTATCATGCTTAAAATGCTAAAATGAGTGAAGTGATAACAATTCACTTCATTGCTTCCACCCTGGGTGGTTTCCAGATGAGATGAGTCTCGTGAAAAAGCCAGGTTATCAGCAGAAAAAACACATTAAGAACCCAGCTGAGTGACTAAAAGAGAGCTCCCTTACACGTCAGCAAAGCCAAACCCAATGCACTGTAATCAGCCCCCCTCAAAGCTTTGTATCTGTGCACTAAACTAACTAAGAAGGGATGGCAGACATGAAACAAGATGGTTGTCCACCCCTCTCTCTGTCTTTGCTGGTACTAAGGATGCTCTCATCTGTAGGATACTGAGGAAAACAGCACCTACCACGTGATGAAAGTATGGCCTTGGTCCTCAGGAGCCCCACCAGCACAAGCTGTAAGGGTCTGATACCAGGATGAAGGTTTCCTTACCAGCTCAGTGACAGCACCATTCCCTTGTACATGCCAGAGCCATGCACAATATTGACCCAAGGTTCTCCAAGAAAGGCTGGGGCTGAGAGCAGGAATATTCCTCATCCCAACACCCTGACAACAGCACCATTTGCAGCAACACAGTGATCATTGAGACCTGCATGTGTGAAGCACCAGATGATATGTTAGAGAAACCAAATGAATGATCCTGGTGGCATCCAGGAGACTCCTCCAGCACAGTCAGTGTCAACCACCTCTGAGGTAGGGCCCCAGCTTATGGCTCAGCCCCAGGAGCGATGGGAGCTCCTGCCAAGTTGTCTTTTGATCTTTCCATGGAGCGGCTGCATTCCTGCCCTGTTAAATCACGTACCCAGACTCCCTCTGCCTACCAGAACTCATCGCCGTGTCTCACCAGCCTAAAATAAGCCCCACCACTCCTTACTGTGCTGCTATAGTAAGCGGATCTTGCATCTAGTCACCATCCATGGTAGCAGGCAACCAGTTCAGTTAGGTTCATGCTTTAGGACATCTTGAGGCCAAGGAGAGGACAAAGTCAGTCCCACTACATCACTTCAGGCAATGTAAAATGATTCAGAAACCATAAATTACCTCTGCAATTCCAACTCCCATGTCTTTGCTTTCAGAAGGGAAATGCTTGCATCAGAGCAAGCTCCATGCAGTATATTTAGCTGCAACAAGCAGAGCTGCAGCATGCAACAAAGTACCTGAATATTGCACCCCATTTGAAATACCAGAGCCTGTCCATCCTGGAAAGACAGGGGTCTGGATTTGGTGACTGTGCCCTTCGTAAAGGTGCCCTTCTACGCTCACCTACACACCCACCCTTCTGCAGAAGTGAAATAGGATTCTTTATACCCTATGGCCGTAGTGAATTGCTCACCCCAGGCTTCTAAACCAGGGGTCAGCAGCTCACTGAAGTGGCAGATTTCTAACAGGAAATGAAATATTTATTAGGCAAGGTAGTAGTAGATTACAGCGGAGGTGGGGGTGATGGCAGCAATCCCACCATGTTCAGCAGAATCCTTTACCCACATTTCCCCCCCCATTCAGTCCTCTGTTCACCACTGCTGAATGCCCACCCCATTTATTTACACGCTGATCTTGAAAATCAAAGAACTACATTTAGAGTTGGGGGGGTCCTTTTAAGTAAAGCAAAACCAGCTGTAAAGGCTCCCATATATCTGGGGTGCCTTCAGAACAGCCCCTATGTCAGCCAATCTTCCAGCTGGAGAAGGGGAAGGAGGGAAGCACCCTGAAGGGGACTCTCCACTGGTCACAAGGAGAAATTCTTTCCGGAGAAGCAGAGATATGTTTCCTAAATCAAAGCAATTAAGTCACAGTTTGGATTTGTAAAACCCCTTTAGTGCAGCACATGAAATAGTTAATGATAGTGGTTAAAGGAAATAGAATAAACCCCCAAAAGTAAACTATTGGAGGAGGAAGGGGGGGGAATACAGACAGGCTCACTCACCAAAGTCTGACTGCAAATCCTTTTTCAGTCCACAAAGCATGTCTGCTGTTATCTATCAAATCATTCAGTTAATTGCACCAGCCGCTCCTTTCCCTCTCCCTGCCTGCACTGGAATCACTTTCCGGCCAGCTCAGGCTCACTTTCAGGCTGCCTCCCCCAGCCGAGCGGAGCTGCAGCGTACACGCTGCTCCTCGGGAAAACAGGGAAGGAATCGTCCTGGGCACTCCAGCCTGGGAGGACTCAGAAATGAAGCAATCCTTTAGGAAGAAGTGTCTTTACATGGCTGTTTAACGTGTGACCCGCCAGTCCGAGACACAAAGAGGAAAACGAAGGGTATAGGGTCCTAAGAATCCCGTGCTAGTTCTGCCGGCTCGGCTGGCCATCAGGCATTGCAAAGGGAAAGTTGGAAGCGCGGTGATTAAAGGGAACAGCTGGTTGAAGGGGACGCAGCCACTGAACCCTGACTCGCCAGCAGATGCAGCAAATGTCGAGCGTGCGCTTCATTCCCAGCGGTATTCCACCTCGCGCCCCGCCGGTCAAGAGCGGACATCATCCCATTGAGATGTGCTGGCCCTTTGCTGCCCGAGCCCTTCTGGGGATCTCATGGGGGCTTCAGGCAGGGAGAAAATCAACCTGAATACGGAGGAGGAATAAAGGAAGGGTCCCGCTGCCTCGGTGCGGTGCTCGGAGCCAGCGGCAGAAGTTGGCTGGCAGCAAACCTCAAGTTGCAGCAGCAGCGGGGTTGAATGCAAGAAGAGGCTGGGACTGCAGTATTGCCTGACACACTTTCCTCTTCCCCCACCCCCTCTTGGCAAGTGCTTGCAGAGCCTCCAGCACCTTGCAAGGCAATGTCAAGCTGCTGTCAAAGCATTACACTGCCTCCTAAACACACACACACGCAGTGCTAGTAAAGGGAGTATGAAGCTGCAGTCTTGTGTCCTGCCTACAGCGCTTTCTGAAAGCTCGGGTTAACCCTTTCTTAGGAAGGGCAGAGAAACCAGCACTGCCAAAACACAGGAAGGTCCTGTGCTAGGATTTGGGTGAGCAGCAGACTGCCGCAAGGGGAGGCTCTGGGGCAATGCTGGTCATGGGGAGTCCTGCCCTCCAGGACACGATGCTTGATGGCTTGCCTGAAACTGCTGGTCCTGCAGATAGGGTTTTTGATGAGAAATAAATTGTAATAATAATAAACTAGTGTCTGCTTCTTTTGCTATTAAAATGAAAATCAAAATGACTTGTGTTGGAGATGCAGAGCATGCAGGTGATGTTACTGTCCCAGGCATGGGAGGCAGCGAGGGTGTGCAGAGGGCTTGCGTTCCACCTGCAGCACCATGCAGGTCTCCATTTCAGTCAAACTGTAAGACAAACTCCGTTGGTATCAACCAGCCCGTGGCTTACATCTTAAAAGCAGTTTTCTCCATAGTCGCCCTATTACCTTGGGAACTGGTATCACCTAGATTACATGGCTGCCCCATACCTGGCGGTGTTCAAGGCCACGTTGGACGGGGCTTGGAGCAACCTGCTCTAGTGGAAGGTGTCCCTGCCCGTGGCAGGGGCTGGAGCTGGATGAGCTTTAAGGTCCCTTCAACACAAACCAGTCTGTAATCCTATGATCATTCACAATTCACATTCAGTACTTGGTTCAGCTAGGACAGAGTATAGGAAATACAGCAAAATACGCAGGTGATGCTGGCCCAGGTCAGCAGCTGGTGCAGCTCCCCTACCCCAAATGTAGCCCCTCTCTATGATTACTCACACTTGCCCCTGCAAATCACTGCTGCATTCTGTCCCCATTGCAAACAGCAAAGCACAAGACATAACAGCTCATGTGAGCCAGCACAGGAGTGGTTAAACCCTGCTCACCACACAGGGATGCTGATAAACACCTTCTGAGACAACAGAGCTGCCGTGTGACAGCCACTGGCATCTGCCTGGTGATGCATCTCAGTGCCAGGGGTTTTGCCAGCCCTGCGTCAGGGTGGCTGGAGAGCCGGGCTCTGTCACCATGGCTGCACCGGGCATCGAGGCTTGAGGAGGAAACAGGGTTTCAGCTGCGAAACAGAAAACGCCAATGGCAGCTCCAACAGGATTTGACAGCATTTACTGAGCTTCCTGGTGCTCCGAAAGAGAGAACTGCCTGTAATGAAGTGAGGAGGAGGGGGCCTGACTGGAGGCACTGGCAGCAACGTGCATGGGTAAGGCCACACTCGCACCTGAGACCCCGATGTCTCCAATTCCTCCCCCTCCTCATCCTCAATCCCCGCTCTGCAGAGGAAGGCTGGGGTAATTCCAGGCTTAGGGAACTGTTCCTACGTGGTCAGGAGCCTTTGTGCCTCTCACAGTGACAGAGCAAGCCAGGACGTCATCCCATGCTTACCTAGTGCCTGCCACCAAGGGCTGTGAAGGCAACAGGATGAACACGGCCACCCCTTAATGGCACCGGCCTTACTAAGGGCAATCTGGGAACATGTAGGAATACAGGAGGAAAAGCTGCTCTTTCTCCTGTCGAATCAGTAAAGGCAGAGCAGTGAGCTAATGCTGTGTATTTTTGGTCTGGATTGGAGAAAACATCAACCCCAAATTTCTTTATGAGAAAAACAACTGCCTCTGGCAACCTGTATCTGCAAGTGTTTGGCGGTATCTCTTCTCTGTGATTTGATATTCCTGGAAGAAAACATCACTTGTGCTCTGCTTAGCGACTGCTGGTATTTACACACACTTACCCAGCTAAATACCACCCAGTGCTGCTTCACCACGCCAAGCTTGGATGGTACGAGAGACAGCAAACTACAGCTTTATGTTAAAGCTGATTTAAAGCACCAGTCCTGATCCAGATACCTTTATCAGCCCCAAAATTACAACTGTTCCTGACAGATCAATTGCTGAAAACACTAAAATTGAACGTGATGCCCTGTGGACACCCTTTCAAAGCCACCTCTCCAGGCTGCCCTTCTCTAACCCCTATTTGATGCTTTGCCTCACTATTTGCAAGTGAAATGGGGCGGCTGTGAGCGGCGCTGACAGGCAGGATCAGATACCTGGGATGCACTGGATTTAAACCTGTATCACCCACTGGACTTTGATCTGGCCAGTGTTTATTGTTCCCTGTCTTGGGAGCAGAGCAAACAAACAGCTCTTCCAGGGCCAGGCAGTGAGACCTGGCAGGGAGTTGCTAAGCAGAGGCTGAACGCTGATGGGGAATGACCCCACAAAGCCTGGAGGTGACCGTGGAAAATGAGGAATCTGGTAAAAAGCGTGGTTTTGACACCAAAAAACATCAAGGAGAAGCTGCCATGCCACGTGTTTGAATCAGGCAGCTCCCGGAGCAAAGGGCTGTACTGAGAGATGCAGTGATTCACTGCAGACTGTACCCAGTGATGCTCAGTGGCTCACTGCAGCTGGGAGCAAGTGGAAGCAGAGGGAGGCAGAGCAGCCTGGTTTAGATTTACACTACAGAGAAGCAGATGAGGGAAGAAAGGGAGTTAAACTTGTCACCCTCCAATCTGGCAGCTGCAGCCTGTTGCCTACAGCTTGGTGCTGGAGACCCACTAACAGTGGCACCAGCCCAGACCACCACAGAGGTGGGAACATGATGCAGTAAAGGCAGGAGCAAATGAGGCACAGACTGATGTCAATGATGTATGCAGGGATGGTGGCCAAAAGGGCCACAGAAAAGAGACCAAGAGCTTGAAATCCAACTGCTTTTATACAGGAGAAGGCTCTCAGGCTCTGAAACCCACCTGAGAAGTGGGTGCAGCAAGGGACCAGGATGGTTTGGTCCAGAGCTGAACCCCCACTTGGATGTGAACAAAGTCCTGACCCACACCACCCTTTTCTCTAAGGGTTAAACTATGCCACAGACCCACAGAAGCTTGGAGAGAGGGATCAGAGATGCACAGCAGCAGCATCACCCCAGGGACAGCATCACCATCACCTTTGCCTCCCAGGGTGCTGCATGTCCTCTGCAGCATCCTGAGCACCCCTGCTCGGGGCACCACATCCACTGGGTCAAAGCAATGCTATTTTCCTGCTTTCCTCCTTCCTTGCCTGCCCCCAGTGACCCCCTGAGCCCTTCCATGGTGTCTGCATGGTGAGCAGTCAGGCAGGGGCCATGGATTCACCCCTCTGGCAGGAGCAGGAGAAGGGGGATCAGGCAGGGCTCAGGTTTTAAGCAGAGGAGAAGGAGCTTGGCCCTTGCGTGCCAGGCTCGCAGCCCTGTCCTGCCTTTCCCTGTCTCACTGCTGCCCTGTGCTATGCCCATGTCCCATGCCCAGCAGCAGCACCAGTGCATCCATCCCCACCCCTGGCCACTCTGCTGTCTGACACTGGGTGCTGTGCTGTGCTTCTTCCCCTTGGTGCTTCTCGCTTCCACTGCTCCTCCTCCTCTCTAGCCTGCTCTGCCCCATCCTTGCAGCCATGACAGCCCAATCCACAGGCAGGCAGTGATGCCAGCACAGCCAGGGCAGGTCCAGCACAGCTTTGGCACTGCTGCTTGCTCTCACCCCAAAAGCTGCCGTGGCAGTGGCTGCTCCCTCCCCTGCGCAAGGATGCTCCGCTCCATGGGGAGCTGCGGGCGCCTGCATCCTCCGTCTGCATCCTCTGGCACAGCTCTGCCTCCACTGGCAGCTCCTTGAGGACCCGACCCACTTTCGGGTGCAGCAGGGCAGGGAATGCCCGGTCCAGCTGGCCCCGCTGCTCCCTCCTGCCATTCCCCTCTCTTTGATGTTCAATGCAGGAGAACAATGAGGTGTTCCTGTGCCTTGCTGCTGGAGAGCAGCTGAGGGGCAGGCACTGGGTAACTTTGTGTTTGAGACTGTGAAGATACAGTGGATAGAAGCTGCAGCATCATCTGCCTCCCATCACCCGACCCCACCGAGGCACCTCTCCCACAGACATTTGTTCTTTTGAACCCCTAGCTGAGGCTGCCACTAACTTATCTCATCAGTGTCAGTGATGATGCACACACTGAGCACTGTTATTCTTCTCGATAATGCTCCAGATGAAGGGACACGACTCTTTTGGGAGTTGAACTAAGTTCAACTTTACCATAGACTATAGATGCCAGCACACATTAAAGCAGCCCTGATGGAGCGCATGGGCACACCACTGAAGGAAAAGCTGTACTCACCCTCTCCAGGTCTTGCCTGAGGTGCATGAAGAGCTTTAGGCGTCGGTAGAGAACATCCTGCTCTTGCTGGGCCAAGTTGTCCACTTCATCTGTTTTTGGTGTCAGCAGCGGTTTGTTGGAGTTCGCTTTCCTCTTCAGCTTCCAGTACTGGTACACAAAATCCACCAGCGACTCGCTCAAGTCCAGGTTCTCCGCCACCTCCGAGGGCTTCACGAGTTCATAGAAGTCCTCCTCCAGCTGCTGGAGCTTCTGCTTCCGCAGCGTGACCTTCTCCAAGTCCAGCTGGGCTTGGTCAGGCTCTGTCCGTGCCTCCTCGGGCAACTTAGTGGCACCGGTGCTGTGCTCAAGGCAGAAGGACTTGAACTTCACTTCGTCGTTGTCTGCTAGGATAGTCCGCATGTCGAGGTTGTGGTCGAAGGCGCAGGTGACGTGGAACGCGGTGACACAGGCGGGCATGGAGCACTGCGGGGACAAGGACAGGGCTGATGGCCAGCACAAAGCACCTACTGCTTCCTGCAAACCCAGGGACACCCATCTGAGTGACAACACCTACCGTGAAGTGATGGGTGCTCCACAACAGGTACTCTTTACTGCCCAAGCCTTAGACATCTATGAGCCAGACACCCAAGCAGAAGAAACCCAGGGTTCATCAAGTATCAGCAGGCACCTTCCCACCTTACCTGCTTTAATCCTTCTCTGTGCTGGGCTCTGCTCATCCTTCACCTACAATAAACAGGAGCTTCCAATGGTTCTTCCAACAAGACATGTCAACAGCCAAAGACGACAGCAGGAGCCAGCAGGATGCTCGCAGACTGTCAATGGATTTCTCCTGATGGAGAAATCTTCATCTGTATTTCACCCTTAAACTACTCCAGTTACCACATCTAAAGCTAATACGCTGTTCTTATTGAAAGCATACAGAACATGTCAGTGTTTATGAGTGAACATGGGATCGCAGACGCAGCCAATGCTCCCGGAGCACGATGCTGTTCTCCTCTGGAAATTACACAGCCTCTAATTAGCTCCATTAAAAGAGGGGAGGAAAAGGCAACTCAACATCTATAGAGCAGAACATCACAAAATGAACCTTTCAGAATGGGTACAGTGGCTGGACTGCTGTCAAGCTTATATCACATTAATATTAGAACAGTTCCCCACGGCTTATATTACTTTGGATCCCACAGGCAACAAACCTCAGCCTGGTTTCCTACAGAGAAACCCCCTAAGCCAGCGCTGTGCCTGTGTCCATGTCAGCACCTTCTCCCCCTCTACTCATTAACTGGTTTTTAATGGCTCTGAATATCAGGTAATTATTTCTACCATAACCCATAAGAAATGAGTCTATTCCAGCTGCTAATGACCAGTTAAACTGCAGTAAGGAGACATTTTAAGTGGGCTATTACTGCAGGCACCGTATTTCAGTGTTTATAGAAGAATTACTCTTGTGGGGGATGAAGATGCAGTTGTGGCCTGAAGGACCAGGAGGAACATGAAATTTCCTGGATGTTGACCACAAACCATCTGGTTTAACTGGGGCTCTGCTGCACTGCAATTCTCAGACAGAGGAAAGGAAAGCGTATGCTATGTCAGGAGCTGAGGAACAGAAGCTGTGCGGCTCTTTATCCTCATCCCATCGGCCCTGAACGCCTGCTCCATCACCCAGCCTGTGAACTTCTGACATTGCTGCTTTTAGATGTTTTCCCTTGACTTTGCTTATGAAGCTGCTGGTGCTTATGGAAGCAGAGACTTGCCCAGATACCAGGGCCAAGAAAAGCAGAAGCAAGTGCTGTCCAAGCCCTCCACTTCCAGGGCTCTCCAAGCCCTGCTCCAAAGCCTCCAGCGTGAAGAGCTGGATGCAGCCTTCCTGTGGCCGAGCCCTGAGCTGTACTAGCATGGCTCCAGGCAGTGATGCTGGGCACTAACTCCTGCAGGCATCACATGCAAGCAGACTGTGAACTCCTAATCCCTGTTCACCCTTTTGGAACTGGATGAGCTTCAGGGCCCCTTCCAACACAAACCAGTCTATGATTCCATGCTGCCAGCAATTGCCTGGAGCCTGGCATCACAGGACCCATGGGACAAGCCCTGCTGCAGCCTCCCATGTGGCTGAAGCACCAGCTCCATTCTCAACTGTTTAGTTTTGGTGATGAAGGAGGGACAGAGGGAGCTCAGCCTGACTTGAAGCTTCCAGATTTATTCGGTGCAGTCAGTGTATCACACACTGGCTTTTACAGCTCTGGCACGTGCTTCTGCAGCCACTGGCACAAGGAGATGCAATGACACTTGAAATTCACCCTTCTTCACTTTAACAGTACTTTCAGAACACTTTGCCAGCTGGAAGGTCCCACAATTGAGCTTTCTTCTCTGGTAGCCAAGAGGTAGCATGGCACTACCATGGAGCTCCTGATTTACTCCTGATGTACTCCAGGTATACTCCTGATGTACTCCTGATATACTTCATCCTGGCTATTTTGGCATAACAGCTGGGGGTGCTTCAAGCTACAGCATCCTTTTGTGCTGTTATGCACATAAATATCTACAGTGGAGAGAGTGGATGCAGAACTCGCCACCCAGTGAACCACGTGAGTGGAGGAAAGCCGCAGTGATGTTTCTGCCACCAGTGCTAATAACAGCATTAACAACACGGCCGTGGCTTCTGCCAGGACAATGTCCTGCTAACAGGAAAGACCATCACTCCACCTTAGGAACAAAGCACATGGAATGTCACCCGTGCCGGATCTCTTCTCTGACAGATGGCAAGCAGCACTTGTCAGAAACTGTGCCCAAAATGCAAATAGGAAATCATCAGGCAGCCCAGCTGACAGGGCACCAGAGAAAGGTTCCTGCTCAGCCACCGCTACCCAAGGACCTTCCATAAACTGGCAATAAACCCACACGGATCCATCCCGGAACAGTGCTGGAATGAAGCAGCTCATCGTGGGAGAAGGGATCTGCCACGCAGAACAAACCAGGCTCAAAAGACTGGCCAGCCCCTAAGTCTGCTTCATTATTGATGGTTATCTCACAGCACCTTTCACTCAAGGATCTCGGCATTCTTTGCTCATCCAGACGAATCCATTCCCAAACACAATTCCAAGACAGAGAGGATGAAAACTGCACCAGAGATTACTGTGGGCTGATAATCAGTCCTCAAAGCACTGACTGGGAAGAACCAGACGGATGATTTTCTGTGCCAAGGGAGCTCAAACAGAAGTTTTCCAGCTTACAGAGGTGCTCTGGTGCAGTTTGGAGCCGGAGGGGAAGGAAGCAGCTCCTCCAACAGACCTGCGAGGGGAACTCAGGAAGGGAAAATGAATTACCGGTGCTGAACTGCAGCCAAGCCATCAGCCAGGACACTCCTGCATCCTTACCAACACCACCATGTGATGCTCAGTGACCACAGATGGTCTGGATCCTTGCAGTGCTTCTCAGCCCAAACAGGCAATTTTCAGCATTCGGGAACCACCGCATCAGTTATCCC
>JANHGB010042856.1:36477-56127 GCA_026283785.1 Coracopsis vasa | reverse complement strand
ATTATTTTGAGTTCTTCCATCATCCTTTTCCTTCTTGCAAAGTTTGCATATTTGCAGGTCTTACATAGTGCATACCCTTTTGGTGAGGACAGAGTGAACAATTTATTTTGAGGACACGAAAGGGATTTTTGTTGTTCTTTTTGGCACCTGTGCCAATCTGTCTTCTGTTGCCAAATGCATGCTAAATAGGTCATTCCAGCAGAAACTGTTGCATTAACAAGCAAAGAATGAAGTCACACCGGTGGTATTACATGTCTATAGGATCGTTTAGGTTGGAAAAGGGACCTGTAAGATTGTTGAGTCCAACTGTTAACCTGTCACTGCCAAGTCCACCACTAAACCATGTTCCTAAGTGCCACATTGACACATCTTTTAAATACCTTCAGGGATGGTGACTCAACCACTTCCCTGGGCAGCCTGTTCCAATGCTTGACAAACAACCCTTTTGGTGAAGAAATGCTTGCTAATACTCAGTCTAAATCTCCCCTGGCACAACTTGATGCCATTTCCTCTCCTCCCTATCACTTGTTACTTGGGAGAAGAGACTGACCCCTGCCTCACTACAACCTCCTTTCAGGTAGTGGTAAGGTCCCCCCTGAACCTTCTCTTCTCCAGACTAAACACCCCAGTTCCCTCAGCTGCTCCTCATAAGACTTGTGCTCTACACTCTTTGCAAGCTTTGTGGCCTTTCTCTGGACCTGCTCCTGCATCTCAATGTCTTTCTTGTAGTGAGGGGCTCAGAACTGAACACAGGATTTGAGGTGTTCTTCCCCAAGCCTGTAGTGTTGCATGGGCCTGTCATGACCCAAGTGCAGGGCCTGGCAGTGAGCCTTGTTGGACCGTATACAACTGGCCTCAGCCCACTGATCCAGCCTGTCCAGATCCCTTTGTGGAACCTTCCTACCCTCAAGCATATCAACACTCCTGCCCAGCTTGCTGCTGTCTGGAAACTTACTGAGAGTGCACTCGATCATTGATGAAGATATTAAACAGAACTGTCTCCAATACTGAGCCCTGGGGAACACCACGTAAACAGTGGCCAGATGGATTTAACTCCATTCTCCACCACTCTTTGGACCTGGCCATCCAACCAGTTTTTTACCCAGTGAAGAGTACACCCATCCAAGCCATGAGCAGCCAGGTTCTCCGGAAGAATGCTGTGGGAAATGATGTCAAAGGCATTACTAAAGTCTAGGTATACAGCATCATTCGCACAAAATGTGTGTCTGAGCACTGATCACTTGCTTACTTATTCTGCCTTGCTCACAAAGGGTGTGTGAGTACAGCAGGCTGCTATGCTTCGTCTGATGTAACTGTAGTGGAGGAGGCGTACCTCCTTTTTTGGCAGCAGCTTCACACTTATATTGGATTAAGTGTAATGTGAAACCTACCCGAAATAATTGGTTTTATGCTTCTAGTGGTTTTCATGAGGACGTACAAGGTTATTAAGATGCATACGCTCCTTCACAAGGGAACAGTTTTAAGTTGTTGCCCATGTTTTGAAAGGTGTGTGTTTTTCCTTTGCTGGCCCACTTTTGAAACTGGTCATCTTTACACAGATCTGGAGCAAAGGCTGCTTAAAAGTTTGGCTTTTATTTCCTAACCTTGATTCCTCATCCCAATATATTGTAGCTGCAGAATAGCCTGGTTTTTTTCTCATAGCTCACTCTGTACACCCTTAGGCATTGAAGTAGAAGCCTGTGGAGCACATGTCTGTCCATGCAAAAGGCAGTAGGTTTTGCAGAAACTAAAGGAATCTGCAGTCACAAAAGAATGCCTTAATTTACTAGTGCTCATAAATTGAATGAATGATATGTATGCCCTGTAACTGCTCATGTTTTTAATGAAAAAATGGTGTTTCGTAAGGAACAGGCCTGTTTTGGTGCCACTGAGCTCAAACCAAACAAGAGGAAGTACAGCAAACATCCACAGAGGTGTGAGAGAAGCATCTCGAACACATCTGAACATACTGCAACAAGTCTCCACAGCCTCCCTGGGGAAGCTGCAGAAGTTCATGATTGTAGCCTGGAGTTGGCTGGAGGAAAGATCTGAAGCACTGTCCTTGCTGAAATGAAGGGCCCCCACTCCATGGGAGGTAGTGCAGAGCTGGTGATGCAGCCAGGCCATGCCAGTCTGTGTGCCCTGTAGGAAGCGGGAAAGCACAGTGAGCAGGGAAGGCTGGCTAGCAGAGAGTGTATTTTCAAAGACGGACTGAACCGAAAGCTCTTTCAACTCACTAATGCATTCAGGCCATTTCCTAATCCTCTTTCAGTGCTCTAGGGACCAGTAATAAGGACAAGCACCCTGGCGAATCGTTGCTGCAAAGGGTTAATTTTGAACCATGAAACCAGCTTAACCTTTACTTTTCTTGCGGGGGGGAGGGGTTTGGAGAGGTATGTGGTTGTAGAGTCCTTCCCTATGCTTCTCTTTGATCACATGAGATCACAGCACGTAGTTTCAGAGATGCGGAGAGTGAATGGTGTGTGGTTTTAACAGCCCAGCTGAGGAAGCACACGGATAGGGAAAAATGGCTGTGTAGATGAGAGCAGCAGACAGGGTTGCTTGCTAACCTTCACAGTCTGGGTTTTGGCAAGAGAGGGTATATTTTGTGCAGAACAGAAGCCAACACAAAGCATTTTTCTCTGGCCACGTGTGTGGTTTTGGTGATAGAAATGTAGATGGTTGAAATTAAAATCCCATTCGTCCTGTGCAGGAGTCCTCAGTCTGCTTGAAGGAATAGGGATTTGCAAAGCAATCTTGAGTGATTTTGACGATATGCAAGCAAACCTGTACAAGGCCTTCATCCTGGAAAGTTAAGTTCATAGATATGGAGAAATACATGTCCAACAGTCTTAGTTCCAATTTAAAAATTACAAGCACAATGATAAAAATAAACACCACATATTTGCCATTAAGGAGGTGCAAATAAGCAGTAAGAATGGCTGATGGGTTTTGTTGTTTGGGGAGGTGGGTGTTGAGTAGTAAGGACATGGGCAATTTTATGCAGAGTTTAGGGAGAAAATTGCTGAATGTTACTTTTGTTGTCTGTTGTCATTAGGGGACATTTGTATACTTATACCAACACTGCTCGGATTTTCATTTTTTTCCCATTTTAGCCACAAAAATGCAGAAATTTAAAATACAGTAACAAACCTCTTACCCAACTATTTAAGTTTAGTATCCGTGAAAAAGAAGAGGTTTCTCAATTGCGTGTTTCATCCACTCTGAAGGATAACTGTGCTTTCCTTGAGTCACAACAGCCAAGCCTGCCATGGAGTGACAAGACCTGTTTTTTTCCCTTCAGTGTTATTTGATACATGTTTCAGTTTGACATTATGTAAATAGTCTGCTATTAGGGAAGAAAATGACATAAAATTGCATCCTTTCTCAATGAGGTTTTAAGTTCTTTCAGTTGCTTCTCTGCCTTTTGAAGCTGTAATAAGGATCATAATTAGAATCCCAGTTGCTTAAGTGAGAAATTAGCATGTTCTTAAATGCTGAGCTGAGCCAGGTTCCCAGCAAGACCCCCTCCGGGTATCTGTCCTGCCCTAAAGCGCTTTCCCTAATACCAATTTGCGTTCTAGACATATTAAAGAAAATCATATTCATTGCCACCTAGCAGTTAATCAGAGCCTTCAGATAGGCTTGAAATGATTTGCTGCCTGACTGCCAAAACCACCTGCATCTGTTCATTCTCTACAGCCATACCCAGGCATGCTCTAAAACTTACCAGTCTATCACTCAGTACCAGGCCTGAGACAAATTCACTCCATGCATGTTCTTCATTCTTACAGATTTACCACAAATACTACTTAACCCCACTCTGGCCCTCCGTGCTTACAGTCTTCTAGGCTGTGGCCAAGGGAACAAAAATGTAATGACTTTTACCTGCTGTTTTCCGTGTCAAAGATATTTTATCTTTCCCTAAAGGCTTCATTTTGTTTTTGTAGAACTAGGCAGTAATATATATACCTTATCTATTAATATATATCTTAGAATGTAAATAAGATTCTAGCAGATTGGAATAAATTAAATCCTTAATGGAGCTAAAATAAACCTAATTTGTAAATTAATTAAAAACAAGAAGCAAAGAACACTAACACTTAAAAAAAAAGTAGACATTTTCATGGTGCAAAATACAGATTTAATTTCCAAATAAGTGAATGGTAAACTGTAATTGTATGATACACAAGAAAATACTTGGAACATATGAAATAGTAGTCACAGATTTTATAGTCAAGATGTTTTCTTTCTGGTTTTCCAAATTGTCGCATAAGATACCAAAGGGGGAAGCAAATAAAATACTGTCTTTGCAGTTGACCTGGGTACGAATATGATATTGGTGGGAGATGGATTCAAATCCCTCTCTGTTCCCCATCCCTCCCCTTCTTTAAATTTTATTTTAATTTTGAATGGTGATTATTTTATGTTCTGATGTCTCTCCTGCAATTTTTGCCTAACATGCTTCTGATATGCTCTTGTTTCCACAGGCCAAGGCTGCAAGCACAAAGGAAGTTTGCTCAGTCCCAGCCAAACAGTCCCAGCACAACTCCAATAAAGATAGTGGAGCCGTTGTTACCCCCTCCTGCCACTCAGATTTCTGACCTCTCCAAAAGGAAGCCCAAGACAGAAGATTTTCTCACTTTCCTCTGTCTTCGAGGTAGGAGTCTTGTAGCAGCCTAGGGGGACAGTCTCTTTCAAAGCACGAGCCATAGCACCACACACCAAGCAGCAGCTAGACAAATATACTGTACTACACTTGAATATATTGTGTGCATTTCAGCTCTCATCAATTTGACCGTACCTGCAGCAGGAGTGTTCAAGTTCATGGTTGTAAAGATCATAAAATGAGGCCGGTAATAGCGCAAAGGGAAATTCATGCTTAGCACTCTGTTATTCTGAATGGTTTTTGTCTAGCTGTCTTAAGTCCTCCCCATCCTCCTTTGTTTTGTCTGACTATAAACTGCAGAAGTGCTTAACATGCCTGAGTACTTGTTCCTGCAAAAGGAGAAATCTGGTTGGAAATTCCCCTTTTCTACCTACTCACTGTCCTTTATTGTTCAGTCTGAGTAAGGCTTTTCATCTGGCAGTGGATGGAGGGGTTGCCATTGTTCTTAGCTGCCCCGGGAGCTGGATTGCTCCCATGATGATAATTAAAACAGGTGAGCTCCTCCACTCTGCAGTGCAGATGAGGCGTCTGAAGTTGTACAGCAAGAAACCTGAATTATTTTACAGTAGCAGGTGCCTGAGCCTGGCTGGAGCTGCATAGTATGTGTCTGCGGTCACTGGAGCATGTCTGTGAGCCTGCATGTCAGACTTCGGGACCTTAGTGTGAGGTACAGCTGACTGTCCAGATTAAGCTAAAGAAGAAGACTGTACATGAGTGGTCTTTTTTCTTGTGTCTCAAGTCATGTACTGAAGATTGCATCTTTCAGTTTAATCTCCCAGTTGTCATAATAGCTCTCATGGTATGTTTCTCTTTTGGCAGGTGCCCCCCATAGCCCTCTTTGCTAGTCACTGCTTCATCCTTGATGTGCTGGAGCAATGCCTTTTGTGGTTATTTTGTCCCATTACTTGCTGAAAGGGTGTGCATTTGTTACAGAGGGTTTGTCTGCAAAAGTCTTACCTAGTGGACTGAGTCTTTCAAAGCTTGTGTTTGAGTTCCCTTTTCTAGTTCTGAGATCTCTGTTGCATCTCTGAGCAACACTGGTCAACACCACCCATAGCTTCCTGTTGAGGCTTTCTCACCATAATGCAGCATGATTTGATTTATTTTTTCTTCTTTTCTGTGAGATTTTAGGCTGTGATAGCTCTAGACTAGTTTATAATTTATCTATCTTGACTCTGGTCCAATATGGAACCTCCATCCTGTTGGGACTTCTGGTAAAGTGGGTGGGTGGAGGGATGGATGGGGGTGGTTTGCTAGCTTTTGTGTTTGTTTAAAGGATCGTGAGGAGCAGAATCTCTAATGGAGTTTAAGTTGTATCACAGTCCTCTGAAATTTAATCTGTGGAAATGTATTTCTAATTTAGTCTGCTGTGAGGTTGATCAGTCTGTTGGCAGCATGTCATTGCTGTGATCTGGGCCAACTGCCACAGTTGTTGGTGGGAAAATTCAGATGGTGAGGGTGTGTGTGTATGTGTGTGAGCACACATGGCTGCATTCACACGCTTGTTTCCTCTGCTTGCTAACTAAGCATGTGTTATTTATAGCTTTGAAGGCACTTGCACTTAAAGAAAAGCAACCTGAGTGGGGATGTGACTTGTCCCAATTTTTATTTCCTACTGTCTCTTGGCATGCTGCTTTAACAATGCAAATGGGAAGCATGGATACTTTTGTCCTCTTCCAGTACTTCATTCAGAAGGTTGTTGGGTTTTTTTCTTTCTTTTAATATATTTCTTTTTCTTTCTTTCTTTTTTCAATTTTAATCAGTGACTGTTTAGCTCTTGCACCTGTAATTTTCTTCTTTGTTATTCATCTGTAGAATAACTGATGTTTTGTACTGTCAATTAAAAACTTGCTATTCGTTCCTAATTTTTTCAGTATGCAGGAGTGCTCATATATTTCAGACAACACGTGCATTCAGACGGCAAGATCCCAATTACAATTACAGTACAAACCATGAGAGGAGTATCTGCTCTGGGTGCCACACATGGCATGTTCTTGGTCTGCTTAAACAGGCTGAAGAAAAGCAGAAAGGGGAAGCTGTCAGCTGTCTGTTTCCGCACCTCCACAAAGTTATTGCTCTATCACCCCTTTATAAAGCCTGAAACAAAACAATAAAATCAGGATTGGGTATCTGCTATATGGATTCATTTCTGTGAAGATGCAGGAAAAGTGCCTGTGGCTTGGAGGGAGAAGGAGTGGGGCTATTGAGATCAATATTAGCATAGTTCTGACTGCAGTGTCTGGACTGCTTTGTCCTTCAGGAGGTCCTGGCTACCTGAGATTGTGCCCGTTTGGTCTCTCAGGAGGTTTAGCTTCAGGTGGTTGTCTCTTTTGATGTGCCCATTGGGAAAAGGAGTCGGAAGCTGGTTCTTAATATGCTTACAAGGAGTTCCTGTAGCAGCGTGCTGGTACATCCAGCTCCAGAAAGGTCCCACAAGTGGCCTTCCAGGGCACCAGCAGGCTCAGTTTGAGGTTGCTCTTCTGGTGGTACCCAGTGAGCTCTGAGAGGGAAGAGCCAGCAGCTTACTTAAACCCTGCATACAGAAGACTTGTGTGTTTTTTGTTTTTTTGGAAGAGGTTTGTTTTGGGTTTGAACCTCCGTGCTATTATTTATTGAAATGCTGGGGGATTCAGAATTGTTTGCGTGGTGGGACGTGTGGTTGTTCTGACTTCTGTCCAGATGTCTGTCCAGCTGTGGCTGTTGCACTTCCATGGTGAAATGTGACATACAATTATATGGAAATAAGAACACATTCACAGGGTGTAAGTTCAACACTTTGAAAATTGTTTAGAAGTGTAGTGGCAATAAGATCCAGGAGAATAAATCCCTATGTTTGTGGGTTTTGTTGTTATTTTTTTTTGTTTGGTTTGGTTTGATTTGGTTTATATTTTTTAAAGTTTGGATTCTCTTAAGTCTTAGTCCTTCAAAACATTCTGATGAAATAGTCCCTTTATTCATGATAAAAGCTGTTCTTCAGCAAGGGAGTCTCCTCCAGGACTGGTGGGAAAACAGTTTGCAATCATGTCTCTGTCCTTGTTCCACACCCAGCAACAGCATCAAAGGCACAGTTTAAATTTGTCCTTCAAATTGTTTTCTGCTTTTAAATAGAGAAATTTAAAAATCCCATCACTGCTACAAGTTCAGGCTTAGGTACTCAGGGGCCGGGGATATTTTAAGTGACAGCAGCTGAATTCTGTGAGTGATGGAGCAGTAGTGTTGTGACAATGTGGAAGAAAGGCCCTTGATGTGCATAAGGTTCCATACTTAGGAAAAGAAGTCCAGTTTAGGTGGCCTTCTGCTAAATGCCGGAAAATCTAATGATTCAAATCACTTGATTTTTTTATTTTAGCATCGTGTTATTTCAAAGGAAGATAATTTAACCAGGATGACCTGCTTGGTTTCATTATGCAGACTACTAGGGACTTTAGACATATTTTTAATTAGTTTGGGTTTTGAACTCTTTGATTTGATAATACAGTGTACTAATTACTTCTTAAAAGGTAAGCAGAGCAGAATGAAAAAGCTGTAATGGCTGATGAATATCTGAGAACCCTGGAGTACCTCTAACTGACTACACTTGGCAAGGGCTCCCTGGCTTTCTATTATTTTAAAATTATTTGCCTTTTATTTATTTATTTATTTATGTATTTATGTATTTATTTTAATTACTAGTATATTGTGACCCAGAATTTCGAAGACAGAGAAGGGAGTAGGGCAGGTATCTCTGAAGTGTTTGTCTGCAGCATTCTTATCTTTAAATAGGTTCTTTGGAGGAGCCTGAATGTCCTTTGCTGGAGCATAATTAGTATCTTTCAGCAGCATGTGTAGATATAAGTGTGTCATCCCCATGCGGTTATACAGCGGCTTTCACTTTTGCTATATTTCTGCCTCTGATCAAATTTTTGTTAATAGTTTACATTACAGAGCATTAAGTTAACTTTACTCTCCATAATTATTTACAGGTTAAAAAGATTGCAGGGAGAATAATACAGGGCTAAAGGGGGAAGGAGAAACAACTCCCTGTAAGCAATAGATCTTTGGCAAAAGGTGATAGTAGGAAAGCTATGATTAGGAGCCTACATTTTAAGATGTTTTCCCATGATTAGTTTTCTTTTTAAGATGGGCCTGTGGGAGCTACATGCTGGAGAATTTCAGGGATTCCTAAATAAAGATGGTTTAATCGAGATCTCACAAATTGAGTTTTTAGGCTCTTCTAACAACTGTTCTGTAAAACGTACGAATGTTCGTTATCTTTGAGTACTGAAAGGATTTAATAGTGGTTTGATGATTTATCAAAATTGAGCAAAACCAAAATAGAAAATCTCACTATAGCATGTTTTTCTGAACTTGAGTAGCTTCTAAATCTCAGTGCCCCAGTCCTCCTGCAGCTTGCTCATAAACAGGTTTTTGATTTTTGTTTTTAAACACCTTGTTTGGGTGGTAGACTTGGGGGCTTTTGAACCCAGTCTTTTCTCTTGAGTCTTAGTAGGAGAGGTTGCCTGTACCAGTGGATACTTGCAGAGGTTTTTCATTACAGCAGGAGAGCCCCCCAAAATCAAAAAGTTGGGAGCTCTTAATTTTAGGCATGGTAGAAAACAACTGTTAATTTGCCTAGCTTTTGACAAGGCAGAAGATATGGTTGTCTGGTAGTTCAGTATCAGTAAGTACACTGCACTTTGAGAGCCAGTGACTGCATCAATCATGTACTTGAAGCACCAGCTTTTCAAGGGAGCACGTTTCCTCTGTGGAGACATGCTCACCAGATCAGAGCAAGCACATTAGGTAACACAGCAACTTGATTAGGCTGGAAGCAAAGCAGTGAAATGCTGCCACTGTTCAAAAATGTGAGCTGCTGTGCAGCCTGGGTTAGTTTTTAGAATTCCAAAATAATATTAAAACATGCAGATGTACAATCATTTGTTTAAAATACCAGAAGACGGCTTTTTATCAGTTCTGTTGTTGATCATTTGGTATTTGAGACTGCCATTTTAGGATGGATTAAAACCAAGAATAAATTCTGGGGATATTTAGTCTTAATTGCTCAAACATTTAATAAAAATAAGTTTGCATTTTGTAACTGTAATCTCACAATTTCGAAATTCTTTAAAGTTAGGAGTAACATTGGTGTGTAAAATAAGAGGTATTTCTCATATGTGCAACTGCTCAGTCCACCTGTGGAATATGCTGCTTCGGGCTGGTAACTAACTCGTATTGGTTTAGAGCAAGAGAAATATAATCAGTGTTGGCAGGGAGAAGTGAATATGCAGGCTCACAGTGAACAGAACAGCACGTGTATGAAGTATGCAGAGAGAGCCTGGCAATCGCTACCATAGTATTATTCCTTCCCAGGGGATTGGAGTGCTTCCTGAGGGCTGTCCCTCCAGGCATGCAGTGAAGCATGTGTCTTCCCATCAGTGTGTGCCTATTGGGAGATTTAAGAGGTGGAGAAAGCTGCTGAGTGCAAGATAGAGTAGCTTGCATGTAGTACTACAGCTGCATCAAAGTACTTTCTCCTTGCTCTTCCCATTTTGGGGCCCCTTTCTTCTGTCTGTTAATGATTCCAGTATCTAACCCTGCAAAAAGCCATGGGATGAAATTAACTCATTGAAACAGGGGGCTTGTGATGCAGCCGTTATACATGCCACAGACTCACTCAGAGTCCCTCAGTGAGCTGCTTAGTTTTTCTGTAAAATGAGACTAAATGTTTAACTCTGTATATAGGTATTTGCATAGTTGGATATTGATTATGGATAAGCTACTGGCATAAAATCATGCATGAGTGCTGCGATAGCAGCAGCAGCACTTCAGAATATTGCTGCCCACAGTTTTTGGAGCCCAGGTGGGCCATGTAAAGTATTCTGGCAAAAGCAATTCCTGCCCTTCCTCACAGCCAAAAACATTTGGGCCTGCTTTTGTAAACCTGTGAACCTTCCATAGGTTCAGTGCTCCCTGAAAGGCTTATTTTGTGCCAGAGATGAGCCTCAGGATCTCTTGGGTATAAAACAGCCTGGTAGCCTTTTGGGAATGGCAGTGCAGTGGTTTCACACTTGTGACCTTGTCTTGCTCATGATGGAGGGGAACATAAAGTTGAAGTGTATGTGGGAAGGGTTGGTTTTGAGGTTCACTGCCAAATCTAGCCAGGTTAGTGAAGGTATAATGCTTTCAGACTGTCAGATATGAATTTAGATGTGAGAAGCACTCTACTTTTTTTTCATATTCAGTGAACTCTGGTGTGTGTTTTGTGAACTTTCGAAAGTGAACCTTTTTTTCCTGAGGACTCACAGATTTCCCCATCTTTACTCCATTTCCCTGGAAAAGGAACAATTTCCTTTCCTTTTTGGTTTTAGCTCTACTGCTTTGAAGAATGGACCATGAAGAAAATGGGGTTTATGCCACTACACTAGCTGATAAGTTATCCGTAACACTAAGCATCTTGTGATTTGTACAATGGCAGAGGAAGGGAGAGTTGGAGAATTGGTGTGTTTATGAGCTCTGTTTCATTTTTGTATTTGGGATGGCCTTTTCCTCCCTCTTGGTCAGGCACCAGGGAGCACCCTCTGCAACCTTTCTTGCCAGTGGGGTCAGACAAGTGAGATACAGTTGTGCTTTCCTATATAGTTTATGCAGTTCATTCTCATCCAGCCTTGCTCCGTAAAACAACATAAAGCGCGGGCATAAATTGTATTTATATGCACTTCAGGGACTTGTTGCTGTCCTGCCAAAGCGTAATGAGTAGGACATATAATAAATGAGAAGCAGGCCCTAAATTATGAATACTGAGATGCCAGTATGTTGGGAGCATTTAGGGAAGCGAGGTTTTTCCACCTGCATACAGCCCCAAAATGGGGCCGTGTGTCGGAGAAGCTGCCAAACCTCTGGATGCAGCTCATTGTAGGTCTTGGCATGCCACATGCTTATTGGGGCAGGCTTAAGTCCCACATACCTTGACCTGCCTTGTACTTAAATCATTCTGATGTCTTAAATTGTTTTAAGATTTTTCCAAAGCACATCTGGGTTATGTTTGATTGTTAGGAGAAAAAAAAGCCAGAGAGGAACTAGAGGGGGAATTGGTGTAAATAATTTATGGAGAAGAATCCTCCAATTTTGCAGAAACCACAGCCCAAATTACAGAGAAGGCTCTTGGATTGAGATGATTTTTGTTGTGGTTGTAACATACCAGGGTTTGAATCCTGTCCAGATGAAAACATTTGGTTTGTACTTCAGTAAATATTGCAGAAACACTGCCAGCTAATTCTGAAGAGTAATGAAATAGTGCTCTTGGCAAAGCGCATGCACTTTCCATACTTCTGATTCCACTCTTCAGAGGTTTTAAAATATGTTTAGCTAGTCCAAGACAAAAGTTAATGTAATTTAATGAGAAACAAAACATACTGTAATTTAGGAGGGAAAACTACACATTTGTCAAATAAAATTTAATAACCTCATTAATCAAATAAAATAGCCAAAAAAAGAGTATAGCTTATTCTATTAATCACGCACTTGCTGTTGAGGTCAACGCATCTGTATGTACAGGTTGTGTAAGCGTGAGTTCTTCTGTAGCAAGCCTGGATTTTGCATGCAAAGGGTAACATCTTTCTAGGAAGACTGCAAAAAGCAGCACCGTGGCTTAAAAGCCCATACTTTACGTTGTACTTATTGTTGTATAAGCATCAAATTATTATACAGAGGACATAAAATACATTTGTCATCCTTTCATATGCATTAGGCAACACTTGTGTGTAGTTGTGGTAATTGTTTTTCCTATATAGTTAGGTTTTCTTTTGTGTTGCTCTCACAATAGGAGGGAAGACAAAAATACTCAAGAGAATTTCAATAATGAAACTGCAGATACTGATAGAAACAGTTGCCAAACGTACTTCAAACCTCATTTTTTAAAGGGCTGAGTATCCTCCCTTCTTGTAATATTTCATAGCTCATTGTAACCATGATGAGTGAATTAAAAAAAGACAGTTACATTAATGATTTTCTCAAAAATTGCCATGCACAGTGTATCTGACCCCAGAAGCAGTAACTCCTGCTCTGCCCCTGTTGAGGAGAGGATTCTGTTACTTGCCTGTGCTTTCCGTCTGGCTTGCAGTCCTTCAGGCAGCCATGACAATTTGTTAGGCTTTCAAAATCGCATGATGAGGACCAGTTTTGGGAATTTGGCCTTTCCACAGTGATTTGGAGGAGGCAGACAGGGCTGGGAAGTTCCCTTTGGGTTGTTGCCTGGCCTTGGCCATACCTTTTTTGCTCTTGACTGTGAGTTAATAGTGAGTTTTAAGCAGGAAAAGGTGAGTGGCACATGTCCAGATCAGGGCAGTAGGTCAACAGCACTATCAGACACATATTGCTGTTAAAGCTGATCAGTACAAGGTATCTTTCCTGCTTTACTGAGTTTCTTATCATTTAATGTCAGTAATTCCTTCAGTATCTTCCTTCTCCCATTGCTCCTGCAGCCTGTGTCCATCTGCTAACTTACCTCTTGCCACTCGCCTCTTTTTCCAGCCCCAGTTTATTTGAGTCTTTCCCTTCTGCCCTGCTACTCCTGCATGCCCTTTCCTTCAGCTATACTACTTCTGCCATAGCTTCTCCTTCCTTCCCATCATGTTGCGAATGCCTTATCCAGTTCTCTGGTGATGGCACATGCTTTTCTGCAAGTATTGATGCAAAACAAAACAGCTGTCTTGAGGGGGGAAAGAAAGGCATTTAAGAAGTGTGTGCCTAAACATCATCAGGACAGAATGTAAAATGTGCAGCTTCTACATGAGATTGGAAACATACTGTGTTTCATGTTTTGTTTAATAACATAAAGTGATATATTAAGCTACACATTCAATAAGAAAAAGTGTGCATAGAAATTTTCCAAATCTTTACTTGAGACCTTGTAACATTACATTACAGCTACAGCATTTATTAATGGAGTTTAATTTCCTTAGTCTGGGATTTTAATCTGAATCAGTTCCCTGATCCGATTCACCACATGGCCCCACAAAAAAATTATACTGCCACAGTCGAGGTGGTGGCACAGGAGTAAGAACAAAAGCCAACAAAATGCCAGATGGAGGTAGATGCTCTGTAAACCATTTGGATGCCAAGAAAAATGTGCACACAGCCATAGACAGCCTAGATGGTTCCTTGTATGAAATGTCTTTAAGTGGTGGGAAGTCAAATTTATTTTCTGGATTACCATCAGATTTGCTGAGCGAGCAGATTTTTCAGGCACCTGCTGATGGGGTGCATGGCAGGGTGGGTTTCTTAATGTGGAGGCCCGCTCACATGCTTTGCCCAGGTGCTCGAGACTGCTCCCCTCCTTCATCCACGGCAGTGCCCGTGGCAGCAGCTGCCTGCACAACTTGGGTGCTCCTGGCACAAAAGGAGGCTTGTAAAATTCAATACAGCCACAAGCTCTCGTAACTCTTCTCACAGATTTTTCTGCTGTTTTCTTGAGGGTGGAAAGTGAGGAAGGGGGGAACTGCATACCTGGAGTGCTGAGACTTTGTATGCACCACCTCCCAGGCACAGATGTTGACCTGTATCTGAAGCACTGCAGTTCTTCTGCTGTTGATTACTAATTCAATTCTAATGTTGCTCTTGTTGTGAGAGGAAGAGGTGGGATGACTGCTCATCTTTACTCTTGTTGTCTGGCTGGTAAAATATGTGCAAGAATGAAATGGAATAGTTGCCCCATGGGTTTCTGTTGCTCCGTGCATCCAGGCAAAGACAAAAATGTGCAGAATGGAGTGTTGTACGTTAAAAAAAATCAAGCATCTACAACTGTGTTCTGTAAATGTGTGTGTATGTATGCATCTGGTGAACCTGCAGTTTTACTTATTCTTATAACATTTTGGAGAGGTTTTATCATCTTGCTATAATCCGTCATTTCAGTGATAAGTATCTGTTGTACATGTGTCGTGGTTTAACCCTAACCAGCAACAAAGCACCACGCAGCTGTTCACTCACCCCCCCAGTGGGATGAGGGAGAGAACTGGAAGAATAAAGTGTGAAAACTCCTCAGTTGGGATAAAGACATTTTAACAGGTAAAGCAGAAGCTGTGAGCGCAAGCAGAGCAAACCAGAGAATTCATTCACCACTTCCCATCGGCTGGCAGGTGTTCTGCCATCTCCAGGAAAGCAGGGCTCCATCATACCTAACAGTTACTTGGGAAGGCAAACACCATCACTCCGAATGTTCTTCCTTCCTCCCTCTTCCCCCAGTTTCATATGCTGAGCATGACACCATATGGTATGGATTATCCCTTGGGACAGTTGGGGTCAGCTGTGCCCCTGTGTCCCCTCCTGACTTATTGTGCATCCCCAGCAAGGGCAATATATTTTGTTAGACCAAGTGATACAGCTGGAAAAACCAAACCAGCTCTTTGAGCACACATTCTTCTCCACATCTCCAATAGTCTTAGACATTCATGGCTATAATAACACTACTTAGTATTGTTTATATGAATCAGCAGTGTTGAGTAACAAACAGGATCCACTGTGAGGTGGGACAGGAATCTTTATTATAATAAAGGGAGTGTTCACCTAGCTTCTACTCATAATGATGCATCTTCACTTGTATGAACTTTATTAGCTCTTTAGTCACGAGAGGTCTGAGTTTTATTTCCATAAGAAGAGTTTTGGGGGATTCTCTTAGTTCTTTGCTGGGTGTTAAACCACCACTGCTTGTTAATTGCTCACACTTAACGCGTGTTAGGTGTTGCCTAATCAACGTAATTGTAATTCTTTTAGCTTGAATGAAATCACGGTGTACCTGCAGGCTTGTCTTTCCTTCAGTTTGCTTCTAAAGGGAATTTGTGGCGTCTTAAGCTTGAGCAGCCTGTTTCAGTATTTTAAACTAGTGCTTTCTCAGCTTTTTGGACTTGTTTAGCTACGTAGAGTGAAAGTGGGTTTAACCAGTTCAACCCATAGGTATGAAAAAGTTCTCAGAATGTGAGGCTATTCCAGAACTGAAAGAAAGCAAGAAAATGCAAAGCTTTTAGATTTCTTTCAGTGTCTTCTATCCATAACAATGCTTAAATAGAACAAAAATGTGTGAGTCCAGCTTTTTTTCCTTTCTTTCTGTTTTGCAAGTGAACTTTAATAAATTTGTAGGAGAAAGCTGGGGGAGGGGAGGAGAGGAGAAGGCAACCCAGACTGAATGCCGGCTTTTCTCCAAGGTCTCATATTGCAGAGCACTTCAATCAGTAAAGTGAGGGCTAGCAGGGCTCTCGTGTTATTGGACATTGCTAGTCTAATTTCTCTGGAAATGTACTTTCCAAGCAGTCCCAGCTGTCCCAGGAATGCAGTTCAACCATTGTTGTTCATAGTTCTCAATTGGAAAGAATTAAAAAATGTCATTCTGACTCAAGATTTATGCACTGAGATTGCCACAGTTGAATACCAGGAGTTAGGTGAAGTTTCTATCTGCTTGGGCTAGACCTTCCCTCCTTTCTAAGCAGAATGACACAGTTCTTTATTTTGTGCTTTTTCCTTTAAAAAAAAGGTGGGGGGGAATTACTATTGTAATAACATTTGCCTCACAGATGATATTTTTTTTTTTGCTGGTTGCTGTTGAAAGCAGCTGACAATAAAGCTCAGGGATGTGGAACTCTAGGGAAGATGAAGCTTAGAGAATAGATGCTATATCTGGTCTTCTATTTTAATGTCTCAGAAGGATAAAATATCTGACTGTTTCTCTAATTACAGTAGAGAGATTTCAGTCTGTGTTTGAATCTAATTTTGAGGGTTCCTAACAATAAGTTTCTTTCACTGCCATCATTTGTCAATGCATTAATGCACTGATGGTGCCAGACTTCAGATCCTGATTAGAACTGATGCACAGTACAGACTTGCAGAGCTAATAACTTCTGAATCCGTACCACATGCTTGGGTACCTAGATGGAATTAAAAAGACTCTTTTTCAGGCAGTGCTGGCCTAGAGTAACTCTTTTGGAATCTTCTAGTTAGTTGCTCTTGAGAATTAAAGCTCCCCTCCAAGCAGAAGAATTAATGTGCCTCTCAGCACCTCTTACCTACTATGGTTGATTGCTTAGAGTGTGCCAAAAAGTTCTGGGCTTGCATAAAAAAATGTAAAGGTTTTTGTTTCTGTAAATTGCAACAACTCCCTTGCCGTGAAACATGTCAGCAGTCTTAATTTGATCATTAGTCTATATAATTATGGAAGTTGTGGCATGCAGAAGGCTTTCCTGTAGGATAACCGTATGTGTCCATACAATTATGTCTAGATTGAAAGGGTTAATATGTATGTTGTTTCGGGGAGAAGAATTGTCATGTCCGAGGTACTGCTGCAGTGTTTCCCCTACCTGTCCCAGGGCTACCACTGATGCACAGCATGGGGTGCCAGTGGAGAGTTTCTCTCTGTTTCTCCCCAAGGCAGCTGCAGTCCCAAAGGAGCCATCACAGAGACCAAGAGCAAAGTTCTTTACATGTGGGGGCTAAGAACCACACAGCTGCTCTCTTGCTCCCTCCCAGTGGGATGGCAGAGAGAATTGGAAGGGTAAAAGTAAGAAAACTCTTAGGTTGAGATAAAGGCAGTTTAATAGGTAATGAAAGAGCTGCGTGCACAAGTAAAGCAAAAGAAGCAATTCATTCACCACTTTCCAACAGCAGGCAGGTGTCCAGCCATCTCCAGGAAAGCAGGGTTTCATTACATATAATGTTTACTTAGGAAGAGAAGTGCTCTGACTCTGAAAGCTCCTCCTTGCTCCTCTTCCCCCAGCTTTTATTGCTGAGCACAATGTCATGTGGTCTGGGATATCCCTTGGGTCTGTTGGGGTCAGCTGTCCTGGTTGTGTCCCCTCCTGGCTTATTGTGCACCCTGAAACTACTCACTGGCAGGGCAGTGTGAGGAGCAGGAAAAAACACCACAAAGCCTTGATGTTATGCAAGCACTGCTTAGCAATAGCCAAAACATCCCTGTGTTACCAGCACTGGTTTGGTCATAAATCCAAAATATCACCCTGATGCAAACTACTGTGAAGAAAACTCACTCCATCCCATCCAAAGCCAGGAAAAGATGGTTCATTGCAGAAACAGCTTATCCCAGTGTTCGTGCCATATGTAGGTATCCATTCATTAAAATGTAATTTTTGTAGCTGAGAGTGTTTTGTACAAACTCGGTGGGAGCAGAAAATACACAACCCAAAAATAAGCTTTAGTTTAGTTGTTGGCAATGGCAACACCAACAACTCAGAACCAAACAAAACACACAGTTGTGCTGTTTGCAGAGCTTGAAGCTGGAAGTGTTTCCCAAGGAAGCATCAGCCAAATAGCCACTACCTTGTGTTGTTGATCTGCAGCCCAGCTCTCTTTATCCTTTGTCTTATTTAGCTACAGGAAAATAATTGAAGCAATGAGTCCCCATTCTTCAGTTCTATCCACTTTCTATTTTTAACCTTTCTGCAGCAAAAAAAATCTTCTTACGAATAAGTAGAAGACTCCTAGCATACCTGTCCTACCAGGGGATAGACAGAAGACTTTTCTAGAAGTAGAAACTAATGTCAAGCATAAGGGAAAGTATACATTAGTTGTCAGCAGTATGCATACATTTAAATATAAGTTATTAGATTGCTACAGTCATGTCGTGTGTCCTGATGCAGTGCAGGGAAACCCATACACTGCTGCATGACACACATTAAAGGAATTCTGTGCATGAGTTACATTCAAATTACAACCTTGTATTGTTGTTAAGCTTGTGAATCCTCACCCTTCTCTCACTGAATTGCATGTTCTATCTTACCCTTGTGCAAACAAGGCAGGTTAGGGGGAGCGTCATGGGAAGTAAACAAGAGATGAGAAGCAACATTCTCAAGAGGAGCATACAGGGAATCGGGAGACCTTTGCTCTTTTCTCTCCTTTGCCAGGGACATGCTAGGCAAATTAATCTCAGTATCTGGTCTTTTCTCTTAGTTTAAAACTAAACTAGAAAACTGCAAAGCATTGTGTACAATACTGTAGAGGTCTGCAGAGCATTATGAAGTTTAAATCCTAATATTTTATTGTAATAATAACCTAAAAATATTACCAGGGTGCAGATTGCTTTGTAAATGCTCTTTTTGCTTCTGCTTGGAAAAGCTGTAAGCTTCTAGCTTGTGAGTTAAGACTTCAGTAAGGCACTTAAGCACACATTTGAAACTAAGCATGTGCATTGGTCCTTTTCTGAATACATAAGGCTATTAATTAGGGCTTGTAGCAAGACTGTTTGATTGTCTAAAGTATGTGCTTGGAAGAGGGGGCCCTGCTTTTCAAGCACATACGTATCCTGTTGGTAAAAATTGATAAATAAAACCCCTCCAGTTAGTCATGCACTAGTGTGACCTTACATCTCTTGAGTTCCCCTCTACCCTTGGTATACATAACACTAAAGTAGGTTATGATCAATATGATTAGCGCAGTAAATGACTATAATGATGCTAATGAGCCATTTCTTTATAATGATCAAGGTTCTCCAGCCCTGCCCAGCAACATGGTCTATTTTGGAAGCTCTCAGGATGATGAGGATGAAGAAGAGGAGGAGGAGGAAACAGAGGACACAAAAACAGCCACAAACAATGCTTCATCATCATGCCAGTCAACCCCCAGGAAAGGAAAAACGCATAAACATGTACCAAATGGGCAAGGTAGGTCCTAAATAGTGCTGTTCTCCTGTACTGCCTGGAAAAGAAATTTATGAGTTGAATGTGCTTAATACTTGTCCATCCTCCTGGATCTGAGTGAAAAAAGATACAGGCCATAATGGGAAAGTGGAGTGAGATGTAGTGCTAGCATCTTCTACTTCAACCTGTCTTTCCTAACAATCTGAACTCCATCTGTAGCAGGACTATAACTGCAGGGCTGGAATTATCTATCTACACACGTGCACACATACTGGGTTTATGCACACACATACACACACATGTATGTGTAGACACACACAATCATGCCCTTTCTCTGGCTTCCTTGAGACTAATGTTTAATCTAGAACG